>PVLC010003842.1:54831-92225 GCA_004027655.1 Graphiurus murinus | reverse complement strand
CTGTACAGGAAATAAACTAAGCTTTGCCCCAAATATCTATTTTACAAAGGAATAGCAAAAACAAATACATGTATAATGCTGTAAAGTTTATAAAGCATTTATAAAAAATATTGCACATTAGTTGATTTATTCCTTAAAATAACCTTGTGAAGGAGAAATTAAACCGATGATTGACTGATTGTCCTCCTCCTGCCCCTCCCCCCATTCTTCTTTTGTTTTGGTACTGGAGATTGAAACCAGAAACTTTCTACCTCTAAGCTACACCTCCAGACCTTTTTAAAATTTTTGAAACAAGGTCTCGCTAAGTTGCTGAGGCTGACCTTGAACCTGAGATCCTCCTATTTCAACCTCCTAATACTGGGATTACCTCCCCCTCCCCATTCTTATAAGAGAGTGTAACAGTATTGATATTACTGAGTTCTTATTTTATAGCTGAGGAGACAGAGGCTCAGAGGTGAAGAAAATTTCCCAGGGCCACACAACTTCAATTTCGTGTCTTCTAGCTTCTACACTTTATTTGAATTCAACATCAAGATCTTCATTATCCCTAAAGAAAACCTGTCTAAGTGGAAGCTACCCCTTTATTTCCTGCTTCTTTATTAACTGAGAGTCTGACTACTCAAGTCCCTTGGTGAACATGCATCGCATTGTATCCATTTACAAACATTACTCTGTGTAACACATCCTGATGTCCCTAGAGAGCCACATGAATATCACATGAGTTCATTAATCTCTTTGCGATTAGAGTAAACGTCAGATGAATTCATTATCATGAGGCACTTAGGGGACTTTGCAAATGTTATCAAAACAAGGAAGTGTGTCCAAACAAGGAAGCTGCGTTCCACAACCCTGGGCTCACCCAACACAAGTCAACATATTGTGATGGTTCCAATCTTTTTACGCAGGTTCCTGTAAGTTTTCCCAATGAACTTTTATTTTAGAGTCTAAATAATCCTTCATAAAAGGTATATTATTTATTAAATAACACAACTTTTTAAATTGCATTTTTGGGGGGCAGGAGAGTACTCGAGATTGAACCCAGGGGCGTTTTACCTTAAATTACACCCCCAGCCCTTTTTATTTTTTAATTTTGAAACAAGGTCTTGCTTAGTTGCTCATGCTGGCCTTGAACCTGCAATCTTCCTGTCTCAGCCTCCCAGTACTGGAATTATAGTCATGTGCCACCATACTAGGCTGAAAACTGCCTTATTTAATCTTTAACATTTGGAGCAATTTTTCCATTCAAATGTTCATAAGACTTTTGCTGGCTCTGGGAACCATCATGCTTTTAGCTGTATCATTTGGTTGAAGATTTGAGCCTTAAAGTTGAAATGTATGGTGGCCATTCAAATCAGTCTCTATAGGTTAGAGCTGTCTCCTTCAACCAGAAGTCTTGCACTGCCTAAGGGGGGCGAAATCAGCTTTGTTCAGAGAAGCAATTGCTTGAAAAATCAAATTAGCAACATGACGGATCTCAAGACTTTGGTGACTAGTGAACTTTAATTATTATATATTTTATGTGTTCATGCTGGCAGTAAAAGTCAAGCACTCATTATAGAAATGGCAGACATGATCTTTCATAAAATGAGTGCTGGGCGGCAAATGAATAGATAATCAGGATAATGAAAGCAAGCCAGAAAGATGCTAGAGAGCTGAGAAGACCCAGACAATGGCTCCCACTGAGATAGAGGGCATAATTGCAATTGGAGAGAGAACACTTTGGGTGATCTTTTAAAATGTCAGCTACATCCTTAAGCTCAGTGTGATATTTGGGTTATAGGGTAAAGGGGAAAAATTCTTTCATTCTGCAGTGAGAAACTGGCAGTGATCATCCTTGTTTAGAGTCACTCTGCAAGCAATACAAAATCTTACGCAGACCTTTCAGATGCATGCTTAGGAAAAAGTGTCATTAAGTGTAACTTATTTTGCACAATGTATTGTATATATTTTATGAGTATTTTCCTATTGTTGAGTCTGGCAACCAAACCTTAAGATAAGTGGGATCTTGAAATGTGTGCTGTCTGTAAAATGAATAAGGATTGTGATATGTATCTTTGGCACAGCATTAGAAAAGAGAAGATGATGGAAAAAGATATTTATGAAGGAACAAACATATTCCTGAACATCTGCACAAATATTGAACTTTTTACAAGTTGAGTGACAAGGTAAATGTATGTAAGGAACTCATTATTTTTAGAATTGTTGAAGTAGGTAGTTTAATAACTGGAGAATTCTTTTTTGTTGCAAATAACATCTGAAGCAGAAGGTCTATATTGATATTTACTTAAAAAACTCATGGCATATTTGTATTTGTATTAAAATTGGTGAGTAACTCCAGTGCATTTAATTAAAACTTCTCAGCTAAAAGTTATATCACTGATAACAGTACAGCTTTAGGAAAACAATTTTAATATGTTTTACCTACCTTTTCTTTTTCTTTTATGTTTGGTAGTGGGGATTGAACCCAGGGAGATACTACTCCTGAGCAATACCTAAAGCTCTTTTTCATTTTCCTTTTTTGAAATAGAGCATCATTAGGTTGCTGAGCGTCTCACTAAGTTGTTGACATTGGTCTCTAACCTGAGATCCTCCTGTCTCAGCCTCTCAAGTACTGAAATTACAGGCATGCACCATCATATCTAGCTCCACATTTTCATAGATAGAAAAACTAAAGGGTTTTTAAAAATTATATTTTAACTTTTTAGATGTATTATATTTAGCATGATTCCTACTCTGATATAGTGTTTTGAGTTTTTAATAAAGACTATCAAGACAGAAATATAACACAACTTTTCTTAGAGGGTCTAGAACCATAGGTCAACAATCAACTTCACTTTAGACATTTAAAAAATGAATTGTACTTTATAACTTCTTATCATAATCTGAATATGCTATAATATTTCTACAAAAGGGAGAAAAAAAGAAACAGAAACAATTTCTTAGGTATTAATCTGCAATGAAGCTGCACTATGAGGCCGCTGGATTTTGAGTTTGTGCTCTGAAAGGTGTTGTCCAACAAAAGGCACCGTGCAAGATGGCCATCAGACTTTGGCTTTGGAAGGATGGGTGTTTAGGGACAGCCTTTCAGAATAAGTGTTTTCTACATGAGAAATGAGGAATGAATAGGACAAGAAGAGGCATGTAGATTGGGAAAAGAGTCATCTTGACAGAGGAAACTGCTTGTGTTAAGGCTCCACTGAGGGAAAGTGCAGGCATTTGAGGAGGTGAAAAGGTTTTCCTGGGACTAGGCTGCAGATGTGGGAAGGATCAGACCAAGGCAAGGCTTGTAAGTTATTTAAGGTGTTTAGATTTGATCTTGAGTTTACTGGCATTTTTTTCTTTCCTCTTCTAAGATGTTTGCCTCCTTAAGGCTAGATGCTATGCACTATTAATTTTGTATTTCTAGCTCTTGGCACATAATATGCCTTAGTAAATAATGGGTGAATAAATAAATGGCAGGGGGGCCTCCCTCTTCTCCACAAAAGCCATCTCTCAGAACTCAGATTCTATTTCCTCTGAAAAAATGCCCCGGAGCTCTGCCTGCTTAGTAGCGAACCACACACTGCCTTGTAAGATCTTTGCTTTCACTCTGAATTACTATTGATGTTTGATACGTGTTTCTCTCCTTGTTCGTTTCTGGTATTCTCGACCACAGTGTCAACTCCTGGAGGACAGGGATCTTAAATTATGTATTTTGTTCTATTTCTCACACCACTAACAGAGTGACTTGCCTTCTGTATTAGCTCAGTAAATATTTGTTAACTTGATTTGTCATGGATGTAAAAAACCCAAACCAAACCAAACCAAACCAAAATAAAAAAAACAATAGCACTACTCACTCTCATGGTGTAAGGGGATGGACATTTATATCCCTCCAAAATCTGTGTGCCCCATCCCTGAACTCCACTGTGATGGTCTTTGGAGATGGGCCTGTAGGAGGTGGTTCCAGTTAAATGTGGTCATGAGGGTGGAATCCAACCCTGAAAGGATTAGTGCCTTGATAAGGAGCTACACCAGAGAGCTTGCTCTATCCACACAGAGAAGAGGTCACTGGAGCACACAAGAGAGCAGCCTCCCTGCATGCCAAGAGAGGACGCCTCAGAATGACACCTGCCTAGGCGGCACCTTCATCCTGGGGTTTCCAGCCTCTTGAACTGCCAGAAATAGATTTCCATGGCGCAAGCCAACCAGTCCGTGGTATTTTGTTTTGGCAGCCAGGAAGACTAATAGACATGCATTGTGAAACTTTTATCGTGTCAGCAGTGTCATGAGTTCAGAGTGATGGCTGTCACTTAGGGGTCACCTTCCAGTTCTGGAATTTCTGAATTCCTTTCTTCTCCCTCCAAATCATGTCTAGGTAAAACTAATCCTAGATTCAGAAACTTTAGAATTTATGCTCTTCTACTCCCTATTAACACTGAAGATATTTTTAGGAACAAGAACACACATGTGTAGTGTATTTCACTCTTTTTTTTTTTTTAAGTTTTGATTGTCACTTTATCATATGCAGAGCATTTCTATGATCATCATCTCATTTTTGTTACACGGCCCACAAATGAAAACAAGCCAAGTTATCATATACAAACTTTTCATTGATTTAACTCCTGGGATATGAAATTCCTATATTTGAGATATTATGATTTCATATGGAAAACATCTGCTAATAAAAATTAATTGTGTAAGCAAGAGTAGGGGAGAAATAATAAGACTAATGAAGACACTGAATTGTTTTCAAACATTTCACATATGATAACTTGATATGACAAGCCTGACCAATTACTTAAAGTTAACTGATTATAGATCATCATTTAGCACAGGATCTCTAAAAATTTAATCTAGAATGCCAATAGCTAGCTTCACTTTAGTTGCTGGGAGCCAATCTTCATTAAAATTGTGATTTTGCCAGATGTAGAACATTTGATTTTAGGCTAACACTAAACACTCCTTGGGCATATGTTACTAATGATTCCTTAGTAGAAATAAGGATTTCCTAAGTAGGATGCATGCCTTGTAAACAGAATACCTGGATTCCTTAAGTAGTTTCAGGAATAAGTCTGATTAGTAAACTAGACGAGTTAGCCTGTCTTTTTTTGTTTGTTTTGTTTTGTTTTTTGTTTTTTATGAGGCAGCAAGTGGAGGTACTTCAATATAAATGGTTATTTATAAAAAATTATGTAATATGGTATAAAATAGCGGTGAGACTCATTTAATTCCATACAGAAAGGATAATTGATGTGTTACTGCTCTGCCTCACAATTTAGTTTTCTCACACATGGGAGATACGCTGGGAATTAGTCTATTCCATCTTCTTAATGAGACTTATCTATTACCTCAGATAATGTATCTATTTTCTTCAACCAGCAGGGCTACCTGTTACAGGAGTGAGGTTTTTAGCAGGTATTAGAAAGAAAATTTACCAATACACAGGGAGGGAAAAGTTCATTCTTCCATGTGTCTCTGTGCCTGGATCAAATAGAGTAGCACAGATAAGCTGGTGCTGTGAGTGGGGTGTTCCCTCCTGCAGTTCCTCTGTGAGCTCTTGAGAGCTGCTGGCTATTTTGCATGATAATAGCAAGAGCTATATGCACGACAGTGTTTACTCACTTGATCATATTATGGGAGGCTTCAATAACTCAGAGAAGAGGCTTGATAAAAATTGAGTGCCATTCAGTCCTGATAACAATTGTCAGGGGGACTAAGTGGCTGCCCTCTTTCTGCAGAAATAAGTCTGGTAATGGCATATATGTTGTGTATAAAAGGTAGGCATTTGCAAATTCTGGTATTCTCTACCTGAAACCAATCATAATCAGCCTCTCAAATCTGTCCTCAACCTTGGTGAATTAGAAATGAAGGCAATCCAGCAAAGCAGGGATCTGAAATATTTATAGGAGCAACTAACATTGGAAGTGCAATTTACTCATGTTTGAATAGTCAGTTATATTTACCAGCAAATAAATTTCTCAGAATATTGGTAAATTGTGAGGAATCTTTACTTTATACAGGGCAATAAGCGATACTGGATACTATGTTCTCTGTTTCTAGATGAGAAACAAAGGATAGTACCTTCTGAAAAAAGTATCAGCGAGGTAAAACTCAAGCTAAATAGATCACTTCAAATAATTGCATCCCATGTACAAAATGGGTAGACTACCATAGCAATTGGGAAATGTGAGAAACAGATCCTCTCTGTGGCTCTCATTGCTTCCTTAGCTTAGTCTGCACGAGAGGCTACACCCTGCTAGATTATTATAGTGAATGTGTTTTGGAGTGATTTTTCCTGTAGTTCTGATGAAGAAAGATGACTTGGATTCTGATCAGTCCTTCCTGTGAGGCACAATCTTAGAGGGAACTAAAGTATAAAATTGATTCTGAATTCCTTGCTACATAAGCAGCAAGTTAAATTCCCCCCACCCATGTACTGGGGATTGAACCCAGGGCCATTCTACCACTGAGCTACAACCCCAGCCCTATTTTAATTTTTTATTTTGAAACAGGGTCTCTTTCAGCTCTGGACAAACAAAAGTTTCTTCTAGGCATACACAGGAAGGTGTAACAAATAGTGTCCAAGAAACTCAGATTTAGTAATCTGATGGCAGAGTCTGTTAAGTTGTAGCATCCCTATGAGAACCAAACTCTTCAGTTTCTCTTCCATCTTTTCCTACCCCTCTTACCATCTTACCACTTTCACTTGCAATAAATCAGAATATGTTTCATATAGAAAACTGCAGATAAAAAGACTGTCACTAGATGTTTTAGTGAGCACAAAATAAATGGATGATCTGGATTCTACTAGTTGCAAGCTTTTAGCTGGATGACAGGCATCCACATAGTAAATGGTGACTGAAGAGAAATTAGAGAATGATAGTGAGCTACAGATGAGAGTTTAGGAAATTTGAAGGAAGAGAAATAATCTAAAGACAGATTTTTGGAAAGGGAGGACAGTTATGAGTATACGAGTTGGACAAACTTGGATGGAATTCTGTTTTTATTACTTCATGAGAACATACTTCAACAACATGGCTCTGTTGAGCTTCAGCTTTTCTAACCTATGAGATAGGATGATATTGATATTAAATTATGCTGGGCATGGCAAGAGCTCAGCATATGTCTCACATATATTAATTTCTTAATACAAAGAAGCCATTGTTATAACTACTTTAAAGACTAATGTGTAATATCTATGATGGTGCATGGAGTTCATTTTTCAGGTTTGTTTTTTTTTTTTTTTTTTAAAGTTTCCCTTTTCAGAACTGAAAAGGTTTTCTTTTTTTTTGGTGGTGGTACTGGGGATTGAACCCAGGGCAATTTTATCTCCAAGTTATATCCCCAATACGATAGTGTTTGGAGGTGGGGCCTTTCAACAGTAATTCAGTTTAGATGAGGTCATGATAGCGGAGCTTCCATGCTTAGAATTAGTGTGCTTAAAACAAGAGACATGAGATCTCTCTTTCTTGCTGAGGATATAGAGAGAAGGTAGCCATCTGCAAACCAGGAAGAGGGTCTTTTACCAGGAACTAATAGCCAGCACCTTGATCTTGACTTCCAGAGCTATGAGAAATACATTTCTATTGCTTCAGCCATTCAGTCTGGCATTTTGTTATAGCAGGTTGAGCAGACTAAGACAGAGCACTGAGCACTGAGAATCTAGTGGAGAAAGCAGGCTGCTGTGAAGAGCCCAGAAAGCTGGGAGGTGACAGCCTGAAGCTTTGAGGAGTTCAAGCTGGAATCAGAGGCCTGCGAAGCCAGTGTGGCAGTGTCCATTTCAATGTTACCAGTTAGTGTACTCTTAAACATATCTTCATTGACCTCTCATGGACCTGGATTTAGTTTGAGGGACAGAGTACGATTTGGGGTGAAGACACTTTCCTCTCAATACAGCCAGTATTGTCTCTAGGTCTCTTGTCAAGTTGAGAGTGAGGATGCCACCAAAGGCCCTGTCACTGTACAGAAAATTCACAGCTTCCCAGGAAGCGAGACAGTAAATCACTGTCCTTTTCACGAAGGCTGCAATCAATAATGCCACAGGAGCATTTCCCCCCAGGAACCAATAACTGCCTGGAACTGTAGGAGACCCACTGTAACACTGAGAAGTCAGTGTGGAAAAAATGTGAGGATGAAGCATTTACTCACTGGCAAGGAGAGGACGTGAAAAGTAAAGCCAGTGTAAGTGTAATTATAGTCTTATCTCCCCGTAGGGGGAATTCAGATGCCAGCTACGGATCAATAAAGAAGCACAATGGGTCATGTTTTTGTTATTTTTGAATATCTAATACCTAGAATTTTCGTAGGATCAAATTTGAAATTTTATACTGGGCAGAAGAAATAAGATTGTCACTGATACTCAGAGTCAAGTGATGTTAGCGTTTAACTTTATTGACGATGTCAGTGCACTTTGCTTTATGGGAGCTTCTGTGGATTTGAGAAGAATAAGCCTGGCCTAGGTATTCACTGGATGAAGAAATTCCAGGGAGAGAGTGCAGCATGATGGACCCTCAGTTTAATTCATCTCAAGTTATCCCTATAGCACATTCCCCAACTTTTCCAGCTTTCTCTGCATTTCCCAAACCCTCACTGCCACTGCCCCCATTGCAAGAGAGGATTATACAGTGTATCGCTAGCCTAGGAAAAGATAAAAACTCTAAACTCAAAGTAAAGCTTCTAGTCAGTCACAAGATCATGAGGGTAAGCAACCTCTGCTCTATGGAATACTGTGTTACAAAGCTATGCTATTTGGAAGGTTAGGTCCATTAAGTGCGTTTTTAACTTATGCTATTTTAAAATTGATGATGGGTTATTGGAATGTGACCTCATTGTAATTTGAGAAGTATCTGTAATTTGTGTATGGTCAAACAAGATTTTTTGTTTGTTTGTTCATTTTTGGCAGAGGGAAGGAGAACAAGAAGCTTATACAAGGCAAGTACTGTATAGGTTTGTTAAGGAATCATTTTGTAGTTCTGTAGGAAAATGAGGACACTTTGTCAAAGAGGTTGAAGCTAATGTTAGAAAGGAGCTAGCTATCTGAACTGAGTCTTAAGTTTTTGAGATGTGGGGCATGGACATTTTAGAAAAGGGAATCACAAGAATTGAAACACAGTGGTAGAATAGAAACTTCAGGCTGCCTCTCTGGTTCCTTTGGCAGCCGGTGGAACCTCAATGACACTCTACCTCCCTCCCCTATATACTTGATTCCAAGACTGGAAAAAAAAAGAGATGATGACTGTTGGGCAGCTCCTTGAGGCACGGAGACAAATGGTGATTGCTTTCCATCAGCCACTAAACTTTTATTTTTCTCCTTGAAACGTCTCTTCAACCATACTGTCCCTTCCTTCCTAGTCAATGCTTTATTTTGTAAGCAATCATTTCAGGTATATCTAGCATCTAGTATAAAATTGTCATCTCATTCAATCCATTCCTTAAAAGTTTTTGTATCATAGAAGAAATTAGTACATTTTGAACACCAAGGAGTAAATTTAAAATAACAAAATAAAACCAAACTGAAGTGTTTTTAAGACCTCACCAATCTCTCTCTCTCTCTCTCTCTCTCTCTCTCTCTCTCTCTCTCTCTCTCTCTCTCACACACACACACACACACACACACACACACACAAACACACACACACACACACAAATGAAAGAAAATAAAAGGTAGGCATCGTCACTCTATGAAACTTACCTAACCTATTAATGGAATGAAAGACAAACATTACGACAAAGGTCATACTTGAGTTGAGGCCAAATGTAGCTGTACACCTTTACCTGTCCAATGGTTGCTTTGGATTGCTTAACATTTATTACTCGGCAAGAATTCTTGACAACTACAGTGAAATAGGAAGACACAACACATTTGTCACAATGATATATGTTTTCCTTTAGGCTTTTTCCTTAACATGAAAAAAGAAAAAATAAAAGAAGAGTAATTCCATGTTCCTCTTCTTGACTTGCCCCTTATAATCTCTTGCCCTCATGCTCTACAACATACCAGACTTTGCAAGAAGTAGAATGGATCATTTGACACACATTACAATTATTATTTTTGGTAGATAGGTTTTAAATAACAGAAAAGGAAAAATCATGGGGCATTGTAAGGGAAGTACACTGGCTTGTGTACCTGCCTTTAAACAAAATCTTGGTCTAGATTCCTAAAATCCTTTAGTGTTTTGGGGCATTTTTCTCAGGTACAGAAGTGGGTCTGGACTCCTGCTTAAAGATGAACTTCAGCTAATTAGCTCTGGCTTCTCTCTAACTTCCCAAGGAGTCATCTGAAGCGAGCAAAGAGGTTTGTTTTCCAAAATTATATTCTTACTTGCAGTTTACAGAGTCTTATAGATTTTTTGACATTCTATTGGCATTACTGTCCATGGGGTAAGTTAAACTAAAAAAAAAAAAAAAAAAAAGGAAGAAAAAAAAAGAAACTAGAAACCAAATTAATAAATAATTTCTGACCAGACTTGTGATTTATGGGGTTTTCATGACGAAGGCCCATGCTACACTATATAAACATCATTTGAAAAATTCTTAGAGGATGTCTCACTCTAGGTATTGACCCACATAGTGTCTGATTATACAATGTTTCCACTATGCTAGAGTTCAAAATAAACTCATATGTTATTTTGATGAAATCAGGATTAATTTTATAGATCATTTTACTTGAGATTAAATAAGTGATGCTTTTTGGTCATAACATTAATTTTTCTAAGTGTTAATCAAATTTCCTTAAGTTGCTGTTACACATCGTATATTCAAGGAATGAAACTAAATACTCTCTTCTGAGTAGAAAACGTTTCCTCTGCAGTTACAAAACACAAACAAAGCAATACTTACCTCTTGGTGACACTGTGATAATTAATGTTTTCTTTTTTTTTACTATCTTTAAGATAAATGATTTCAAATATAAAGTAATTAATGAATTTTAATGAATTTTATCCTTGATAATATAACCACTTACCTTTTTTGTATGCTGTTTCTCTGAATGGCCTAAGACACTTACACATAACACTACTTGAACAATAGCTATGTGGGGCAGTTTTTGTGCATGTATGATTAGTCTTTGTAAAAGGAGCAAAACTAAGCCAAAGAGTGATTAACTTTTTTTTTTTTTTTTTTTTTTGCGAAGGACCCTTTATGACATAACATTCATCTTACAAACAGTTATCCAACAATGTTGAACACTGAACTGGTGCAGGTGCACCTTGGCAAGCAGTAGTGGGTGATGGTCCTTGCCTTTACCAAGCATCTGCTCCGGTGGCTAGACATTCATCAGAGAATCACACAGATGTAGCATTATACGACAGCTAGGAGCTACAGGGGAGTTACTTGTTATGTGGGAGTCTATTATAAAAGTATTTGATTCACTCAGAAAATTCCAACAGTCTCAAAAGATAAATATATTTTGGAAGAGTCTTCCAACTCTTCACAAAATTGATTGCTTTAATGGTTCAACTAAACAAGGCAGTATACATGAAAGTTATTTCTATTCCGAGACATTTTTGACCTTCAATTAAATTATGTATGCTTTTATACAACTGCTTCTAACTTTCATTCAGTGGAGTAAGAGGACTTTGGATAAATATTTCAAAAGTGCTGTGCTTATATCAAATAAATGTCATATCACAGATTTTTAAAAAAAGTATTACATACTTTTTGCTAGATGTAGCTTAAGAATAATACTCTTTTGTCTTATACAACACACACACACATACACACACACACACACACATACACACACACACACACACTTACTCACAAAAAAGGCAAGAATAAAAGAGAAATTCTTTCCTATTCCCTTGTGAAAATTCTGTGACTTTTTGCCAATACCTGTGAACGCTTTCATCTTTTACAGGGAATTTTCAAGTGAGAATCAGAGTTGACCAATTAGAATGATTACAATGATATAGCCACCAGTCCTAAAGGTCAGTTTTAATCACTAGATTAAGAGAATTAAATTGCCTTACCATGTAACAGAAAAGGTTAGAAAAGAAAATGGTAGTTTAAAATGTTACATCGCAATAGATTGCATTATTTTACATACTGTTCTCATAAAAAATAAAATTGTTATGACTAATAATTTGATTCTTTCTTTTTTATTCAATATTTTGTTCTGTTTTGCATTTTGGTAATACTACTGAGACCAAATTTAGAAGTGAAACATGCCTTGGAAATGATTCTTCCTGAAAAAGAATACAATCCATTATAAAACCCAAAGTTCAAGAATTTGCAGAAAAAATTCAATATAGGTAGGCTTGTGAATGTTGGTAGAATGACAGTCTTGCCTTGTGACTAGTATTTGACCAAGTTACCAAAGTAACTCACTTGGATACTATAAATTGGGTACTTAGGGTACTATAAATTTGGAATGAAGTAGAGCATTTTTATGTTGTCACTTTATGTAACTCTAGCTGCAATAGCACTACTTATTTTTTTTTTTTTTAAAGAAAACTAAAAAGGCTTTAATTGATCTAGCAGAGGAGTAGATTCAAGAGAGCATATGGCATACAAATAATGAATAGACAAAACAGCAGAGAAAAAATCTAGACCTCAGGTTTCTGAAAAACTCTGCTCTAATGCTCACCAACATCTGGAGCACATACATCCGGAATGGACTGTCCTTAGGAATGTAACCCAACAAACAATAGCACTACTCTTTAAGAACAGTTTTTATAGTTTTCCCTTTTGTAACTACTAGTGCAATGACTAGGCATATGATTGCACAATGCATATTTATTAAATTGATACCTTGTAACTTTTCCTTTCAACCACTAAACAGTTTTTATGATCCATGAACTTGAGGATACTGTTTTTCCTTATTTCTTCCTTAACTTAGAAATTAGCTTTTATTTTTAGTTTTTATTGGTGCATTTTAATCATACATCATGATGAAGTTCAGAGCTATCGAGACATGCATGCACACAGCATTTGGTGAGCTCCGCCCCACCCCAGTGCTCCTACTCTGCTCCTTCCCCTTCCCTGTACACTATATGTAGATTGACATTGAACACTGTGTTTATGTACACTGTGTCAAGTGAATATACCAACGGTGTAGATACTTACATGGAGAATTTTCCATTTCTTCAATACAAAATCACCTGCTGCCCTTGATTGCACTACCTGCACTGATTCCATTTACCTTGGGGTTTCTTTTAGAGCTAACATAATCACATAACCAAGACCTCTGCTACTGGAGCCTAATCTAACTGAGACTGCTCCTAAGAGTTCACTCATAATCACTTTTTGATATTTTGCTGAAAGAGTTAACTGTTTGCAACAACAGTAACAACAGGCAAAACAAAACAAAACAAAAAAGCAAAACAAACAAAAAAAAAAACTAATGAAAGAAAGAAAGGGGGGAAAGGAAACATAAAGCAATTTCAATTTTCATTTACATTGTAATTGAAAACATAATTGTTTTCATTTGTAAACAATACATTTAATTGGATACTTAAACTTGGCTTCATGTTTAGCTTCTGCATCATTACAAAGGAAAAACTCAAACTGGTTTAGTGTATGTTTGATGTTTTTTAAAATCAAGTGCAAATGTAAAAAGAAGTCCATTTTCAAAGCTTCATAATCTGTGGTTTCTGCTCAAGGGAGTATTTGCTTTTAGGATTAAGGGGTCACCTATTGCTCCTTGGGAATCTTATCTCCAAAAGAGATTCCTTGTCCTTGTCAACATGAGCAACATATGTCGTGTATTTTTATGTGTGCATCAGCTGCTGCTATGTAATCTATTTTGTTAAACCTAGGAAATTAGAGTTCTGTGGCTGAAGGATGTATCAAATAACTAAGAGGCAACATTTCCCCTTATTGAATTGACTTCTATTTTCTTTTTCTCTAACCCTTAACAATTCTGCTGTGATCCAGTAAAGGAAGTATACTTCAAATTGTTTACAAGATCAGTAATATCATGGAAAAGCAATGATGAGAACATTAATAATTATTGTACTTTAGAGTCAATGAGTACTTCTATACTCCTGGGCTCTCTGCTAAGTGCTTTACACATATTATTTCATCTTCAAAAACTCCCATGAGAAATTTACTAATAATATATCCTTTTTCCAGTTGAAGGGACTGAGGTTCAGAGGGGTTAGAGTGCTCACTCCGTGAGGGCATACCTGTGGTCTGGTCTGTTGGCAGTGTCTGCAACAGCTTTTGGCACTTTTGGACATAAGTACTTGTTATGTATTCAGAGCCTGGGTAAATGAATGAATTAGCACTCAGACTATATGGAAGAGATTCAAGAAGGTACTAAGTGAATAAATAGACAGTGGAAATGTAGAGGGTTGTGAAAAATGGCTCAAGGAAAAAAGTGTAAAAGGAGATGTTAACAAGCAAAATTCCCACATTTTCCTTGCTGTTTTCCCCAAACCTATTTACTAGATTTGTCCATTATTAATTGTTCAATATACATGTCACAAACAGGTTTATATTTTGCCTAGAAGATCATATCATAAAACTGTTATATAATTTGCTTTTGTGAAAATTTAAGAATGATATATGCCATGGACATCTGTCAATGTTAGCATTTCATTAACAGATGGCAAAGTTTCTACTAAAGGGATATGCCATCATTTATTCAAATAACCCCCTACTGATGGACATCTAGGTTGTTTCTTAAAATAAAAAAGCTGAAGTATCAACCTTGTATTTTCCTATCCTTGTTCAAGTATATTGGCAGGAAAAAATATCAGAAGTAAAATTATCAGGTCAAAGGGAAGTTATATTAATATTAACTCCCATTGCCAACTTCCTTCAGAAAATTGTAGTAGTTGTTGTTGTTCGTGTTTTTTATGATTGCTATTCTGACTGGAGTTAGGTAAAATCTCAAGGTAGTTTTGATTTGCATCTCTGTGATTGCTAATGATGTGGAACATTTCCTCATACATTTATTGGCCATTTGTATTTCTTCTTTTGTGAAGTATCTATTTAGATCCTTTGCCCATTTTTTGATTGGATTGTTTGCTTTCTTAGCTGTGATTTTCTTGAGTTCTTTGTATATCCTAGATATTAGACCCCTGTCTGTAGAGTAACTGGCAAAAATCTTCTCCCACTCTGTGGGCTCTCTGTTTAGGTTCTTGATAGTTTCCTTTGCTGCACAGAAGCTCTTCAGTTTAATGCAATCCCATGTATTGATCTTTCTGAGGGTTGCTTGTACTTTTGAGGTCTTGTTGAGAAAGTTTTTACCTGTGCCTATCTGTTGAAGTGTTGGTCCTATGCCCTCTTCAAGTAGCTGCAAGGTCTCTGGCCTGACTTCCAGGTCGAGGATATGGAGAAGTGGGAACTCTAATACACTGTTGGTGGGATTGCAAACTAGTGCAACCACTTTGGAAAACAGTATGGAGGATACTCAGACGAATGGGAATGAACCTACCATATGATCCAGCAATACCACTACTGGGTATCTACCCAAAAGAATGGAAACCAAACTATCAGACCGATGTATGTGCATCTATGTTTATAGCTGCACAATTCACAATAGCCAAACTATAGAACCAGCCAAGATGTCCATCAACAGATGAATGGATTACAAAACTATGGGATATGTACACAATGGAATTTTACTCAGCCACAAAGAAGAACAAAATCATGTTATTTGCAGGGAAATGGAGGCAACTGGAAAACATTATGTTAAGTGAGATTAGCCAGTCACAGAGAGTAAAAAGCATATGTTCTCTCTAATATGCGGATGCTAGGGAGAAGATGGGGCATAAGAGGGTCTCCAGATGAAAAAGGAGAGACCTTCGAAAGCAAAGAAGTTGATTTAGCCGAGGGGGTTGGACGGGGGCTGGGGAGACACTAATGTATATCAAGGTCACTCACTAAACTGAACTTGAGAGGGAGGGAGGGCGAGGGAGCGGGGTGGGAATTTGGGGAAGGGGTCAAATGAGAATTGTGAGCACATGTATCGTTATCAATTTGCACCTAACAAAGATGTATGCTTACAATGTATGAATAAAAGTAAAAATAAAAAAAAATTGTAGTAATTTACTTGAGAAGTAGCTTAAAAAATAGACTTTTGAGCCCTATATTGAGGTTCATTGAACCAAAACCCTAGTAAGAAGATCCTGAGGATCTCTCTCTCTCTATATATATATATTATTTTCAAAACTTTCTAGATGAAATCAGTCAGGTATTGGAACCACTAGTACTGATCATTCTTGTCCTTTTGGGCAAAATGGGGTTGAGACAAAAACTGAAACCAGACTATATGTGTGTATATATATATATTATATATAGTTATATATCCATATATATATTATATATATTGAGTTATACATATATCTCAAGTTATATATATATAACTTTGGTTGAAATGATATAATCATTGAATTATCATCAATCAGACATGAATAATACTTTTTGCTGCTTTCAAAAGTATTATCTTGATTTAGCATCAGAACACTCTTTCAGGTAAGTAGACGAGAAGAGAAAAAAATGAATTGAAGCTCAAAAAGCTTAAGGACATTCAATTAAAAAATAGTAGAACCCAGACTGGAATTTAGACCATTGAAATTTAAATGTTCTGCCTCATCCATCCACATTATATTACACAGCAAGGCAGATAGATTATCACTGTATTATTCTATCATATTATAAATATATGTATGACCATTATGTGAAAAATGTGGCCTTAGGTTTTAAGAAAAGAGTTCAAGCCTCATTATAGGTTAAGCCTATGACTCTGAAGATGAGTCAATCAGTGGACTTATAGAAACCTGAGTAATAAACATCTGCATGTATACATTTTATGTGTGAAAAGACTTAAAGCTGGAACTACTGCAGTTCAGTTGCCCAGCCAGCTTGGATATAAATCTCAGTGTCTTTTTTTTTTTTCTTTTTTTAAGGTACTTGATTGGGATAATAGAAGTGGCAACAAACAAACAAATAAACAAAACCAAAACAGCTCTTTTAGAGGGATTAGAGAGTTAATCTAACTGGGATGTAGAGGATAGGTCAGTTCCCAACAGTACCCAGGGATCTGCCCAGCTTCATGGACCTCCGAAGTCTTGTCTCAAAAGCCACCATTAACAGTAAGTTAAAATCTGTCATTCAACAAAATCCTCATCTGAACAAGGGGCAGGATGGCATTTTCATGAAGGCAAATTTTATAGGATCATTATGACCTATAATGAAATAGTGCATATGAGAATAGTCCTTATTATTAGCATTTATAATGAGACCAGAATTTAGGAGAGACATCAGATCAACCAGAGGCTGAGATCTAGGTAGAAAAAGATGAAACTAATGTTTGTGAAATTCATGGAATTTATTAGGCAAATTTCTCCAGGGAATGAATTTACTGAAATAAATTTGCTACCAGGTGATGTCAACTAGGTGGGAGAGGTGACATTGTTTTGTGAACACTAACTAATTTTCCTCCGAATTAGGAGTCCCTTCAAGTATGAACTTGATATCAAGTCAGGGACGGCTGAGTAACTTGACCAGAAACAAGGCATCTAATTTGTTATCCCTTAAAAACAAGATGAACTCATGTTTTTACTCCTTTGTTAGGAATTCTACACCCCTGTTGGGTGGATCAATCTGCTACTAAACATGGCACAGGACCTGCAATTTAGGGAAGTGAAATGATTTTAGACAGAGATGACTTCTTGGATCATGAGGCTCTAGTGAAGACATCGCGCCTACTTTGTGGCAGGGTCCCTAATTGGTGAAGTAATCTAGAAGGCAATAAACCGAGCTCAAACACACTAGTGCATTATATATAAACACACAGTATGACCCTGTGTCTTTTCTACAGAGGAAGCGTTATGGATAATAAAGCAATGGCTTGCCCTTGAATAAAACTGTGAAGTAGCTGAAGTTTCACCAACCCCTACTAAATATTCTGTGCCTTCTCTGTCATTGGCCCTCACCTGAGGCCAATCTATAGCTCTTGGATTAACCTGGACTTAGAACCTACTATTTTTTTTTATTTGGTGCATTGTAATTACACATCTTTGTTAGGTACAAGCTAGTATAGGTAAAGACATCCGTGCACACATTTCTCATTTAACCCTTCCCCAATTCCTGCCCCACTCCCTCCTCTTCCCTCCTTCTCAAAGTCAGTTTAGTGATTGACTTTGATGTTAGAACCTACTATTGACTATTCTCTTGTAGGAAAATATACCTATCCTGCATCTTTATAGCCAAAGAACCAATTAAGTGCTTTCCTGTGTGAAGCAACTGCTATGTTCTTATTGAAACTTTCTTGTTCCCATTTTTTTTTTTTTTTTGTGGTACTGGGGATTGAACTCAGAGACATTCGACCTCTGAGTTACACCCCCAGTCCTATTTTTTATTCTTTATTTTGAAGCAGAGTCTCACTAAGTTGCGGAGGGCCTCACTAAGTAGCTGAGGCTGGCCATGAACCTGGATCTTCTGGTTTCAGCCTCCCAAGTACTGGGATTACAAGTGACATCCCCAGCCCTAATTTTTATTCTTTATTTTGAAACAGGGTCTCACTAAGTTGCAGAGGGCCTCATTAAGTAGCTGAAGCTGGCCTCAAACATGGATCCTTCAGATTCAGCCTCCCAAGTACTGGGATTACAAGCATGTGCCATCACACCCGATTTCTCTTCCTCTTTCTGATGAAACATTAGAACGACTCAGACCTGGGTGTTAAGTACCCTCCCTTCCCTCTTTCCTTCCTTCCTGCCTTCCTCAATGGTGCTGGAGATTGAACCCAGGGGTATTCTACTTCTGAACTGCACCCCAGCCCTATTTTATTTGTTAGTTTTTGAAATAGACTCTCACTAAGATAAAGAGGGACCTCACTAAGTTGCCTCCCAAAATACTGGACTTACATGCTTGTACCATGATGCCTGGCTATTCTCTTCTTTTGTACTCACTTTCTAAATAATTATCATTAATTTTATAGCTTTAAGTACTGTTGGTATGTTAAGAAATCTCAAACTTATGTTATCTTTCCAGATTGCTTCTCAAAGCACCAACTGCCCAGTGGGCTCTTCACAGTATGTCTTCAGTCTAAATATAATTGATTTTCTCCAAATATGCACATGTGACAATTGTTCCTGTTGCCATAAGTGGAGATTACTTCTACCCAGTGCTTAATCTAGAACCCATCATTCTTCACTACTTCTTCCATCTACAAATTCTATCATTAAATCTACTAGGCATGTATTAAACCTGCTCCTATACATATTTGAAATCCATACACTTGTAGCAACTCCATAGCCTTGCTCTGTGTCAAGCCACTATCAGTTCCAGCCCAGATTATCACATTACTGTTTTATCTGGTTTAAAAGGTTCCATTGTCTCCCTCCCCAGCTTACTTTGCACAAAGAATCTTGAAAGCTCCTTGCAAGACTAAATCAGATCAAATCACTTCTATGCTTATAAGTCCTTATAGATGCTCACTGCACTTGTTATAAAATGTAACATCCTTAAAAGGGCCAGCAAGTTTGTAGGACCTGACCCCATTTCTGCCACTGTAGCCATCCTCTATCTAGAGTAGCTCCTTCCTTCCTTCCTTCCTTCCTTCCTTCCTTCCTTCCTTCCTTCCTTCCTTCCTTCTTTCCTTCTTTCCTCTTCCTTCCTTCCTTTGTATTAAACCCAGGGGTGATCTGCCTATTAGCTACATCCCCATCCCTTTAAACAGGGTCTCACTAAATTACTGCACACAGGTCTCCAGCCTTCAATCCTATCTCAGCCTTCCAAGCACTGGAATTACAGGTATGCACCACTGCACCTGGCTTCCCCCCCCCCCCTTTTCACCTGGCTAATATCTACTAATCCTTCAGGTCTCAGCTCTAGACTTTTCTCTTAAATCGTCTACCTAGAATTGACACACTCCAGTTAGTTCACTTTTTTTTTTTTTAACCAAAGCAAGTCAGATGGTCACATCTGAGTTTAAAAGGACTGGCAAATAAAATCTACTATCGGGGATATGAACTGAATATTGGTAAATAGTAATACAGTCTATGGCAATTAGCCTACAAGAAAAGTATACATCTGAGCAAATATGTCAAGCTGCTCTGCTTTTGGTTAGAATTATATTAACTGAGTATGGAAACATTGGTGGTTTCATGCTGATAAGAGACTTGACTATATCAGTACATATAATTTCAATAAATGAAAATGGGAATGAAATCAGGTATTATTGGATAAATTCAATTTTCTTCTGTGGCAAATTTTTCAAGGCAAGAGCCAATGGGGGAAACATTAATAAACATGTCTTTGCAGGGGAAATTTACTATTTACTGAATTAAATAATTGGAGATCTTTAATATCCTAATGGAAATTCAAACATTTTAAATGTGACCTGATAATAATGGCTTTTCTATTTCTTTCTAATTCAAATCTAGAAGTGGAGATTGAAGAAATATCAGGAAGGATCATGACATCATCTCTCTCTCTCTCTCTCTCTCTCACACACACACACACACACACACACACACACACACACTCACATGCATGCACACACACATATCTGTATTGAAGGTAATCTGTAATCACTTTTACAAAATTTTTGGTATCTTTTTTTTTGTGTGTGTGGTACTGTGGATTGAACCCAGGGGCATTCTACCTCCGAGCTACACCCCCAGCCCTATTTTTTATTCTTTATTTTAAAACAGGGTCTCACTAAGTTGCTAAGTGCCTCACTAGGTAGCTGAGGCTGGCCGAGAACCTGGATCCTCTGGTCTCAGCCTACCACATGCTGGGATTACAAGCGTGTGCCACCACGCCTGGCTAATTTTTGGTATCTTAAAAAAAAGTTTTTTGAAGAAACTTGCCAACAGATATAATTGATCACAAAGTTGCAATTTTACTTGGAAATATAATTACAATGAAAACAACATCAATATAAAGGGAAAGGAACTAATATTTTTTGAGCCTTTACTAGGGCCTCATGTATAAATTCTCCAAACAACCCTAGAAATGACATTATTAACTCCATTTTACAGCTAAGGATCATTAGGTGCTGAGAGATTAAGGACATGCCTAAGGCTAAACAAAATGGCAAACGGCAGGGGGAAGGATACAATCCCAAATTTGTCTGACTCTAAAGCTCAACTCATTACTTCAAAGATATTTATCTACTAGTCCTCTTAATTCCCTTAAGTCAAAGTTCATCCACAGCCTCAGTTTTGGGGCTCACTAATCTTTTTGATTTTGAGCAAGTCTAGGCAATTATGATGACACAACCTGCAGGGTTAATACACAAAAATAATCTAAAAACTAGAGCTGTGCCTTCCTCCAAGCTCTTATTTCTCTTAGATTTAATGCAAATGTCCTAAACCACTAAAGACATCCAATACATTTTTCATTGGCAGAGAGGAACAGGTGAAAAGGGAGATAGCAATCCATTATTCTTTTAGAAAACCCAATAGACTATCTCAAATTTGGGGTAACTATCAATATAACTGCAAGGAATCGAGTTCAATAGGTAAGTCATCACTGTACTTTGAGCAGCCTCCTGCAAAAAACTCGTGAAAGCAGCATAGTGGAGATTAGGGCATGGGTTTAAGAGCCTGGATGTCTGGTGTAATATCTGGGTCCTCTATTGATAGCTGCACAGTCTTAAACAAAGAACTTCTTATTGCTCCAATTTCTTCTTTTGCAACTGGAGATGATTATACAACATATCTCTTGGGGTTATTATAAGGATGATAGGAAGAAAAATTTGTAGGGTGCTTAAAATAGTAAATGCTATATTTAGTCTTGAAAAATAAACATTTCTATGATGTTATGTTCACTGATTACTTATTTTTTTTTTTTTACTGAATACTTATTCTGTGCTCATCATTGTCAAGTGCAACTTTGGCCAAAACAGAGAACCTCAAGAATCTCTTAGAAAGTAAATTTTGGAAATTTAATTTTATGTGTTTAATAAACAGAATTTTGCCCAAAACAAATAATGCTTTTCATCTTTTTTCTTTCTTTCTTTCTTTTTTTTAACAGAAACACTGTCTTGGTGTTCAGAATGTAGTAAATTACAAAAGGACATTTGCACCTTTCCTCTTTCCTAGCATCCTTTTTCTCATTTTCTGCAGATTTAATTCTCTCCACAGCACATTTAATTAATTTCCCTGCAGAGTAAGCTGAATTCTAGGCATATGTCAGAGCATGCATCACAAACAACAACAATGACAACAATAAAACAGAAAAAGAAAAATGTATGGCTTCTCAAAATTTATCAAAATGATCACTAAAGTGGTCCTGTGGGTTGGCCCACCCCAAACTTGTTTCTACCAAATGAGTTAATATAGAAGAAAACATTATTTTATTGACTAGCAATGTCAATATTGCTCTGAAGAAAATGTGTTCATGTTCTCTATGGAACCTATTATTTAATACCTTTTATATTTTAAATCATAATTTGAGCTGAGAACATTTTCATCATTTTTGTAAAGAACCAGAGTTACATTGATCAATGTAAGGAAAATTGCATTTCCCAAAGAGGCCATACCAGCCTTTTTTTATATAACAGGGAGTCCTAGATAGGAAAAGAAAGGACTTAAATAAAGAGTTGTTGATTTCATTGCCTCCAACAGAAGATTTGACCTTTGAAAGAACAATGTATGTGGAAAGAAAATTGTTGGTTGTATACATATCACTTTTTTTTTAGGTTGTATAAAGTGTTGAAGGTAGAAGTAATAATAAAAAGGCAAAAGCTCTCTTTAAATATTGTTAGTTTGGATCTGGAATGTCCCCCAAAGTCTTGTGATGAAAACTTGGTCTCCAATGCTCAAAATTCAGAGGTGGGCCTTGTAGGCAACATTTGGATCAGAGAGCTCTGACCTCCTCAGTGGATTAATCCATGTAATGGACTAATAATTGGAATGGAATTACTGGGTGATAGCTACAGGCTGGTGGGCCATGGCTGAAGGAAGTAGATCACTGGGGGTGTGCCCTGGAAGGGTTCATCTTCTCCCCAGGTTCTCTCTCTCTCTCTCTCTCTCTCTCTCTGGCATCTTTTCCTTCACCAAGCCCTCTGCCATGGTGTTCTGCCTCACCTCAGGCCCAGAGCAATGGAGTTGCCTGACCATACATTGGATCCTCAGAAACCATGAGTTAAAATACATCTTTCCTCCTCTAAGTTGTTCTCGTCAGGTGTTTTGATTATAGTGACACAAAGCTGACTAACACACTTACTAAGGCTCAACACTAATGGGAAACACTGAGTGGATGCAAGACTACTTTATGTAGTCAAATGTGTACTTAGAGAAATGATGGCTTTGCATAGAGATTTGATTTATTTTTGTATAGGACAACATCCTCTTTTCTTTGGTCTTTTATTTTTTCCTTACCATCTCATTATTCAGGCTTTGTCTCTCAGGAAGCCAGCAGCCCTGGGTTCTTATTTGCTAACTCTAGTTTGCAATTCAACAATGCACCTTGGTCTCAAGATGACAGGCAGGAGAATTTTGTGAACTCAGACTTTATTGGTATTTCCACAAGTTACACTCACACCTGCATGTCATAGCGACATTGTACTTGGGTGATTATACTTCAGAATTAATTGATGGCAAAGACTTACTTACATTTAGTGTTGCTTTTGTAGCCACACAAAATATTTATTGAAAGCTTCAAATTATTCTGGTGCTTTCCTAAGGTTGAAAGTTTCTGTGTCAGGCAAAAATGAAGTCTTTGCAATGTTTCCTATTGAACTTTTCTCTAAAGTTTGCTTTAAAAATTTTTTAAAGAAAAGTTTCCTGAAGAACATTCTGACATATTTGTTACTGTCTGTGTTTTCTTACTAGCCTGGTAGACTCCCACTACAAAGATAAAGATCAAGCCACAGTCTGTTCTTTGGGTGGTCAGCAGTAGGATTCTCCAAGTTTATTCCTCTATAGAAGCTGGTGAACCAGTTAGAAAGGGAAATGTAATGTTTTCTGATTTTAATTTTTAATTTAATGCAGAAGAGATTTAGATTTTTGTGGAAGAAATTTTACAAGGAAGGAAAACTGAAAACTTACCACTGATAAGCTTGCAGGGAATGGTTTAGCTTATTCATTAGATAGCAAATAATTTAAGATACTTATAAAATGGCTTACAAAATATATGAGCAAATCAGGAAGAGGAGTCTAATCTCATGACTAGTTGCTCTAAGGAAAAGGAGAAAGTGAGAGTTAGGAATGGTGGGAGAGAAAAAAGAGAGAAACCATTCAGGGGGAATTTAGTTTCTTCCAGTTAAAGACCTGGGCACTTTCATTTGCATGAAGGTGACCATTTGCAGCGATCCTCTGAGGGACAACTGTTCTCACTCTGGTTTTACAAATGCTTTAAGATTAAATGAGTTTGAGTAATTTACCTAGTTTTCCAGCAGAAAGGAGCAGTGCTTCAATTCAAATCTAAAGGAAATCTTAATTCCTAAGCCTATCTACATAAGAACTGTATATATATATATATACACATACATACATACATACATATATGTATATGTATGTATATATATGGAGAGAGAGAGAGGAGAATACCTTGGAGAAAGATTAACAAAGGGGAGTGGGGACAAGGTAAAAATCATTTAGAATGATGGCTAATGAAAATTAGCTTCACTGGTTGCTCAGTGGCCTGGGACATCCCTGTTCCTATGTCTGTCCTACATAGACCATTTAATTCTGAATGAGACATGATTATTTACAATTAGGAAGTGTATCTGATACCAGTGGAATTGGCACTGACAGATCCTGTTGGATTTGGAAACTTGACACTGAGTTCTAATTTGTGGTTTTTTATTGATCACTATTGATTGCTGAAAGAAAATTGGGAAAAAGCCAAACTTAAGCTTTGAGTTCTTTGAGATTCAGGGAACTCCCTTTCCCCGAATAGATATCTATGGACAGATATGTAGCTGGGTAGATAGACAGATGGACAGAGGGCTCTATATTTGAATTCTGCTATTTCCTTTCAGACTGGTGCATAATATTACCAGAAAGTTAAAATGGGAATCTTCCTCCTTTGTGTTAATAGACAGGCCATCCTGGAAGCAGGCAAAAATTTCCCTGGCCATCCTGGAACAGGGAAAATTTCTACATTAGAAACAAACATTGGTATACTGCATTTGCAAAGAAGCCAGAGAACCCCTGAGTGTTAAGAGCAGAAACCAGGCAGCAGTTTGTGTTGTTTTGGCACTGTGGAAATGCATGTGAGACTGGCTGACGTCTCACATGCTGATCCTATATCAGGATGTTTTCAGGGACATATAAAACAGCATGAAACTGTCAATCTTCTGGAAAAAATATAGCAGTGTGTGCAGTTAGCTGCATTTTCAAAAGTGAACAATTGTTCTGAGAGACAATTACTATGAAACCTAAAACAGGCATTATAGAAAACCTCCCTGGCTGGTTGGTATGGTGGAGCAATAGCAGTGAAAATTCTCAAATTCTTAAGAAGCAATACCATTAATTTCAGTTGTAAAAAATGGTAAAAAATTAGAGCCAGATGTAGTGTATTCCTGTAATCTCAGCTACTTAGGAGGCTGAGACAGGAGGATCTCGAGTTCGGGGTCAGCCTGGTAACAGTGAGATATTTTAATAAGTGGGGGGATATTAACGTAGCTAAGATATCAGCATCTTTCCCCACTTTAGTACTATTTCTCATGTAACCTTTCTGTTTTATTATCTGTAGCTTCTCTTCTCTTCATTTTTTTTTTAAAGTGGCCCCATGTGTGCACAACAAAGCAAATGTTTCCCTGGGATGTGCTGTTTTCTTAGCATCACTATGGAGAGAGGGTAGGGAAAGGACGTTTGTACTACAGCAGTGTGAGAAGCCGTCCTTTTCAAAAGCATTTTTGCAATGTGGCCATTAGCTGCTGATGGAGTTGCCATGGTTATAAGAGGTCCACTGTGGGAGAAATCTTCATTTATTATCAGATTTTGACAGCAGCGGTCAGAATGCTTGATGGGGGGAAAAATAAGAACAACAACATAAAAGAGCCTCGGCCATTTTATCCACACAAAGAGTTGAGTTATAACATTAAAAAAATATTCAACAATAAAGTCATGGCTGAGTTGAGTAAGAAAAAAAATCTTGCTTTTGAAATAAAATGTATGCCTGTAAACAGCAGAAAATGATAGTCTACGAAAGAAACAGGAGAGAAATGGCAGCAGGCATAAATCCACGGAGTTGAATGTGATTAAATCATGTCATGGAATAGTTTACAGTGCTTGTGTGGCTTCCTGTGTGTTCTTTCTGATGCAAAAATCTGGATGATTTAAGTTATCACTTTAAGGGTTACTTAGCTTCTTATGCCTCTCTTGGTATTTGAGAACAAGGAAAAGCCTTTGTACTAAGTGTACCTGAAAGCCCTGAAAATATTATTTTCACATAAAAGTATAATAAATCTCATTACATGGGCCTCACTACGCTGTGGATTCACATCTCCCACGGACAATCTATGATATGCACATTAGCTTTCTCTTTTGGTCTGAATACTATACTGGGAATTTGATGTTCTGTTTTCCTCTTTACAATAACAGATTATTTCTCTTGATGGCTGAATGTTTAGACACGAGTCCAGTTTGTCCCTAGTCTCAAAAATATAAATATGTCATAAATTATGTAGAATTTATTTCTGTTAGGTCAGCAGGAGAGGAGAGAGCCTATCCCTGCTGGATTCTGGGTGGATATGAGCCTGTGATGTTTCTCAGTCTGCTGAACAGAGGCAAAGCTTAGTGGATCGAGACAGCGAGCCGATGGGGATAAGGACAGCCACAGCCCGGGCTTTCCTGGGATAAAAGCTGCAGATGTACAGAGAGGACGAGCAGCAGTGGAAAGTACATGGTCTTTCAGGTGGGATAAAAGATAAATGAGGGATGCTGAAGGGAAGCCTGCACACCTGGAATGAGTCTCCAAAGTACTGTTATATCCAAAGTGACATTGATTCTGTGTGACTTGCAGGTGTCACTCGCCAAGATTCCCCTCTGAAATCCTGGCTGCTGGTCCTGGGCTCTTTCTCCCCCTTGCCTGTCCACAGTCTCCATGTTTCCTAAGACAACTGATCCAGTCAACTTTTAAACTCACATTAGTCATTTTAGTGCAGTTTAAAGGCATTCAGGGGACAAAATCCTTACAAATGAGACGGCGGCTGCACGGTCTCATGTCTTCCTCAGTAGATCCCAGGTCCTCAGCTTGACTGATACCTTGATGGACCACAGGATACTTCCAGTCTCTCCTCCTTTGCCTCCCATTTGCTCATACTCCAGCACACTCTGGCTTTTGCTCCACTGAACCCACTCTCCTGAGGTCACTAATGACTCAGCTGTGGACTGCAACAGATCATTTTCAGTGTCAACCTTCTTGGCCTCTGCTCTTTTAACTCTAATGGTGTTGCTCTCCTTAACCTGCTCCAATGAAGTTCTCACTTAGGGAGCACTACACATGAGAAGCAGAGAGTCAAGTTTTATTTTATTTGATCCCTTCCTTCCTTCCTTCCTTCCTTCCTTCCTTCCTTCCTTCCTTCCTTCCTTCCTTCCTTCTTTCCCACCTTATAAAAAATACATAGATGAAGATATTGAGATTTAGAGACTTCGGGTCACTTACTGAGGAGTCTGGCTCCTGGACAGTAACCCAGGGATGATTTTCCAGTGCCATTATGGAGGCTTTACCTAGTGGACATTGTGGTGGAGGGCTTCCCTCCTGAGGCCAGACATGGCAGTCAGCCAGTGCCTGTAGGTCACTGCAGGGGGTTGCAGCTCAGTTCAAGGGCCCTATGGCTGGCCATGCTTTTAGTCCACCTGCCATATTTTAGAGCTGTCTTTATTTGGAGCCTGGGGCTGGAGACTTGGTAGAGTGCCTCTGTTGAAACCTCCTGATGGGGAAGGAAACGGGGAACCTCAGAGATACTTGTTCCTGGGAGTAATCTGAGTGCTTTGTCTCAAAACTCAGTCTTTTCCCACTCGTAACTCTTTTCCCTCATTCCTTGCAGGACCCCGGCAATCTCTGATTTGGGGCTCCCTCAGCAGGACGATGCCCCAGCATCTGTGGTAATCCACCTATCCTTGGCCAGTGTGTAGTTCCATGCATGCAGATGGAGTGGGGTGTGAGAGGGGAAACCAGCACTATCCAGTTGAGCCCGTCACTCACACTACTCAATAAGTGATTCTCCGCCTGCCGGTTGCTTTTCTTTTTGGCTTGTTCATCAGATCGGCTACTCTGAGACCTGGTAGCTTAGCTCTCTCCAGCTATTTATTTATTTATTTATTTATTTATTTATTTATTTTTCAGCACGGTTTTTTATACATTTCTTGAGTACAACAGGGTTACGTATACATTTACGACATATCAATCATTGTCAGAACACAAATAGCACCACTTCTTCGTTTTACACGTATAGCCCACATTCCTAACATAGCCTGGTCAAGCAAACTTTCTAGAGTCATAAGACCATCAACCTTTAGAGTCATATATTTACGTTCGATGAAGTAGGAGGATCTTTCATCTACGTATCTTAGGAGCAATCTCCAGACTTCGAGATGCCAATGTAGCCATAGCAGGAGAGTCAGCATAATTGCTCATATATGCAGATAGCAACTGCCAGGGGGGAAAGGGCCCAGCTGGGCTCCCACAACTCCCCTGTTTTTATTTTAAAATGCACGAAGGACTGTGCCTGTCGTGGGTCATTTCCTACCAGGTGCTTAATCTTACCCGTCATGGGGTCTCAATGAGTCATTCAACTAGCCCTGTCTTAAGTTGATATTGCCCTGAGAAAATCGAACCCATCGTTGACTACCAGGCCCTGTACGAGGCAGTGCTTGCAGTTTTATTCCATGTAAATCTGCTCATATACTAACAAAGGCATTGATCACAAGGCGTACAATGAGTGGTAGAATGCATAAGCCTTGAATGTCTATTGCTGCTAATCTGATAACTCCTCCCAGCAAGGTCTCTCCAGTTCTTGACACTCACCTGGTTCACACAATAAGAGCTGCAGTAAAGATTAAATGTCAGTCTGTTTGACTAAAACAATCTGAGTTCTTAACCACCGCCTCGGCTGCACTCATATTTCCTGAGCAGGTTTTCTGAATTGCTTCCGTGGGATCCACATCCCCTGTTTGTCTTCAGTCTTCTGCAATTTTACTCTCCCTAAGAGATTTATTTTCTCCTATGAATTTCATCACCGCTTGTAAGCCGATGACTCCTCAAACTTTATTGCTGGCCCTAATTTCTCATCGGAGCTCAGAATGATAATTCCAACTGTCTACTAGATCTATCTGCTTGGATGCTCCGGAGACAACTCACTCATTTATTCATTCATTCACTCATTCATCATTCATATATTTAATAAACTTATTGATTGCTTCCTATGTGCCAGGCTTTGTATTAGGCCCTGGAGACACGGGGGTGAATGAGAAGGCACTGTCTCTGTTGTCCTGGAACTTGCACACACACAATTTCAGAGACAGATGCTGAACCTGCACCATTTAATTATACATGCACCGAGTGCCATGAATCAATGCTCAGTGCTGTGCAATGTGTGGAAAGAAGCCCCTAGTCTAGCTCCGTGCTTTAGCAAGTGATTCTTTGAGAAAATTCTATTGCAGAGTTTGCCAGAAAAAGTAGGAGGAAGAAAGAGACTTAGGGAGCAGAAATGGTATTGGAGAAGAAACAGCATGGTTGGAGTAGAGAGATGGTGTCATTCTAGTAATACCTGAAAAGCCAGAGATTTTCTTTATTTCATTTCTGAACCCTAGCCTGAGCCTGTGGGGTTTTCCGTTTTGCCCTGTCCTTTAACTCTAGCCTGTAGAACAAAACCCATTAATAGACCTTGATATTTTACTCAAGAGATTCTTTAAGCCTATTGCTACCTAAATGCCCTTTTCTTTAGCTCTCAGACATTCTCATTGCGAATCCTAGAACATCCTGCAAGGGTGTTTTCTCTCTCCCCCAGTGGAGAGCGAGGCCACCATCAACTCACCTGCTCTTCTCCCTTTACTTGTTCCTCTCTCAATCTGTTCCTTCCCCCATCCATTTGCCTTCATGGGGACCCACACAGTCTTCTGGTAATTACTAGGTTTTGATTAAAGGATCAATAGATAACCAAGTAAGTTCAATAGGGAATGGTAGATAGCTTTGGATTATTTTGATGACTTCTTAATAGTATGTTCCACAAATTAGTTGTATAATCTTTAAAAAAATTATTGTACAATAGATATCTACAAATGAACATGTGTAATATATATTTAAGTTAAAAAGCTTAAGTATTCACCACTAGGTAAGTCATCAAGTCACATACTTTGTTCTGTAGGGGAATCAGGTACCTAACTTACTTTCCTGCCCTTTGTAGCCATCCTTTCTACCTGACCTCTGGAAGATGACAATCTGGTCCTGTTTGAGAATTTTGCCTAGCAAGCATGGCTTTTGAAAAGTAGCATGGGGTTTGAAAATCTGGAGTATCTGTCTTTTCTGAGGATTATAGAACTTTGGGGACACAGAAAGTTTCGGTGATGGTCAGATTTCTATGGGACTCATTTTTGTTCTTTTAAGCATGTATAAAGCATTCATTATTCACATTTCAATGGTAATTCCTTTTATTTCCTGAAACTTCCTCCAGCAAGGAGGCTCTCTTCAGTGGAGGGAATGTTTTCTTTTGACAGAGAGCCTTGGAGTGGTGGTAATTCAGTTCTTTGAAATGGATTCTCCTGTCAAAGATACAAGTAAATTACAGAAGACTGAAGACAAACAATGGATATGGATCCCACAGAAGCAATTCAGAAAACCTGCTCAGAAAATATGAGTGCAACCGAGAAAGTGGGTAAGAGCTCAGATTGTTTTAGTCATATTAGACTGACATTTGCCAGGCTTGGTGGCACACGCTTGTAACCCAGTACTTGGGAGGCTGAGACCGGAGGATTAGGGTTCATGGCCAGCCTCTGCTACTTAATGAGGCACTCTGCAACTTAGTGAGACCCTGTTTCAAACATAAAGAATAAAAAATATGGCTGGGGGGTGTAGCTCAGACTTAGAATGTCCCTGGATTCAATCCCCAGAACTGCAAAAAAAAGAAAAAAAAAAAAGAAAAAAAAATAGACTGACATTTAATCCTCACTGCAGCTCTTAATTATCTCATTCAATCCTCATATAACCAAAGAGAGTAGATATCATTATTATTCCCATTTTACAGAGAAGGGAACTGAGGCGTAAAAGCCTGATAGGATTAGCCCCTCAGCAGTGGTAGAGTTGACACCTGAATCCATGCTTCCTGACTACAGACTCTTGGACTAAAAACTCTCTGCTTTATTTTATCTGAATACTTGCATTTGTTAATCTAGACTTTCATGACATATGAAAATTCTTAATGCATAATTATTACTACCAGCGAACCAGTGAACAAGTTCCAATCTAGAAAGCTGAAGTTGATGAAAATACATTTGATTTTTTTTTTGGTTATATTCTGTCCCTTTGTGACTGTGCTAATTTCGTGTGCTACATGAATAATTTTGTTAGGTTTGAGACCACAAACTATAAATATATTGAGAAATACCTCCAGAATATACATTCCAAAGTTTTATACGCAACAAAGTTTAACTGTTATTTGTCATTGAAACAGACTTGAATTCATGTAAAACTCCACTGAATAATGACATATAAGTAGAATGATCTGAAAATTTAAAACTAGGGAGGAAGGTCTTGAAGTTTGCTTCACTGGCAAATCTCAGGATGTGAACATTGCATCTTGTGTTCATTCTGTAAATCCCATAGACAGATTTACACTAAAAGGGGAAAATTATGCTGCTCTTGCTATGGTCTGTAAACACAAAAGCTCTTGAAAAGGCCTATAAACCCATCAAGATATCATTTATCTTGGTAGCTGTAGAGATTTTTGAGGTGACAAGTTGTAAGAATAACTCTGTCTTAAGAGATTATTATGAAATGGTTAAACTTTCCTCCTTTTGCCCTTTTTAAAGAAAGGTCATGTTTGCTGATTCTTATGTGACTAAACAATATCCTCTAGGAAAAGTGTTTGAAGTTTGCTTCTTGTAAGTAGGATACATTTAATGATATTGGTTTATGAAGTATCCAGATGCATTTTTCCAATATATGCTAAATTCTCAGTATATTACCTGGGGTATAGAGAATTCTCAGTAGGGGTTCTGACCATTTCCCTCCCTTTTGTTCTGTATTTACTTCCTGACCATTTTACTATTTACTTTTTTATTTAGAGATCATAATTAAGCTAGCAAATTATACAGGTTTTTAGCATGTTTGGTCTAAAAGTTTGGTAGGGAGAAGATTAATATAGGATTTTGGAGTAGCTGGATGTGGTGGAGCATTTTTGTAATCCTAACTACTCAGGAAGGTGAGGCAGGAAGATTGCAAGTTCAAGGCCAGCTTCAGCAACTTAGTGAGGCTCTCTCTTAAAATTAAAAATAATTTTAATAAAGGGCTGAGGAAGCAGTCAGTTGGTAGAATGCCCCTAGGTACAACCGCCAGTACTGCAACACACACACACACACACACACACACACACACACACACACACACACACACACACTTTCTCTCTCTCTCTCTCTCTCTCTCTCTCTCTCTCTCTCTCTCTCTCTCTCTCTTCTCCAAATGAGAAGATTTTTGAATCATCTAAGAACTTGACTCATACATAATAATTGTTTCCTATCCTAATTAATATTGTACCAAATGCTAATTGAGGCTATTATTTAGGATAAGGTAGAGGGCTATTACTGAGGAATGAATTGTTGTAATAGGAATTTCTTTTTATTGTGCTCTTTTTGTCCTCTTCTGGCAGTCATTTGTTGCTGGGATCTAACTCTCCAAACCAACTACTGGACTTTATTCTTTTGTATCATTAAAATAAAATGTTAGAGTCAGAAGCAGGGTAGACTTCCTTCTCTGAGATTTGTTTTTTAATGATCCTTGGTTAAGACGGACTTCACCAAAGAATAGTGTAGGGAGGCAGGAAGTCAAGGATGCAGTTTGGGAATAGAGGCACAGCAGAGACCCGGGAGAGAAATCTGCACATCTGAACCAGGGAGGGAAAGAGCAGTTGGGATTGAATAGCAAACATCAGGGAGTCAATCAGGCTGCTCAGGAAATGTCCAGGAAAAGATGACTTTTTCATCTGCTGGAGCTAACTGCCCCAGTCACACAGAAGAGTGTATTTGGTTTAGTAACTCGGCTTTTGTGAGTCTTACCTAGACTACTGGAGTCACATGAAATGTGTGTACTGGAGCTAGCATTCACATTTACCCAGAGTGATAGGTGGATGTGACATCATCATTATTATTACTTATTTTTGTTAAATGTAATATAAGATTATAGATATCATGCTAGAAAATCAATCTCCCTATGGATCTGACTGCTGTCTTATGATTTTTCACTGTCTGAAAATGTGTAACACTGTCTTAGAGTGGAAGTAGTCCTTGTGAAAGGAGAATGAAAATCCAAAATGCCATAATATGCTGTGATATGGCCCAGAAAAAATATATTTTCTTTACCTATAAAAAGAAGAGACTTTGGAGAATTCAATAGTCTTTCACATAAAATTCCTTTGGATTAAAATAAATTTTACAATTGTCCTTTGGTCTTATTGTAATCCCAAATTAGAAAAAATAACTTGTGAGGTCTTTCCCTAATGGAACTGAGAATGAAACAAAGCAAGCTATACCTTCCAGGAAGGCAACATTGACTTTCAAAATGCATTCACTTAAGATTTTTCACCATTAAATCATTGGGACTTCACTTGAGCATGGAGTATTGGCTAAAAGTAGCTATTTTATTTAGAATGGCTATTCTCAGAGGTATGGCTTTTGGCACAGTTGCCCAACTGATATAGATCTTCTGATAGAATTCTAGAATGGTTACTTCCTTCCTCTTATATAAAAATGATTGAAAATGTCATTTTTACATGAAAAATGTTCAACATCATTAGCAATTAGGGAGGTGCAAATCAAAACTACACTGAGATTCCATCTAACCCCAATCAGAATGGCAATCATCAAGAAGTCAAATAACAATAAATGTTGGTGAGGGTGTGGGGAAATAGGAACTCTTCTACACTGTTGGTGGGATTAAAAATTAGGTCAGCCACTATGGAGACCAATGTGGCGATTCCTTAGAAAACTAGGAATGGATCCACCATATGATCCAGCTGTGTGTACATATGTGAAAATCCAATATCAGTCTCCATCCTCTGTATGAGAAGACGGGAGATGGGGAGGCAGGATGCGGGGGGCACCAAGTGTTGTGTGCATGTATGTCAATGTCAACATGATTTCATTATGATGTGAGACAATAATGCACCAATAAAAGCACATTTAAAAAAAAGAAAAAAATAAAAACAAACTGCCAAGCCAACTCAGAAAAAAAAAGAAAATGTCATTTTTTTGTCTCTGAACTTTTATTTATGATGTTTTTCTTCTGATCATCCACACAGGTGCACACATACAAGCACACACATGTATCTTATTTTGAAATCTTACATAAGTCTTTCACAGGTCAGCTACATAGCAGTTGGCCTCTGAAATACTTTATATTATATTTTCATAACAGCAAATTCTTGTCTGTACTACCAACACTTACATAAATATCAGTATCTTATAGCTCCCTCAAGACAGCAGGTAGCAACGACCAGAATGCTCTCATTGAATTATGCTTAGATTGTTAACTCTTCAACTGCCTCCATTCTAATAATCAAGATAACATGGAATTTTTTTAAATCTCAGTGTTGTTTTTTTCCAATTCGCTTACTGGCTACAGTTTATAATTGGAATAAGGAGCAAGAAGACTGCAACCCAGATATAGCATGTAGTTATTATGATCTTAAATATGTGTTGATGAAAATAAACACAAAGAATGGGAACCACTGTGTTAGGGAGATAGGAAAATGGGAGGATTTTCATTAAAATTTCTTTGAATACTACAACAAATACATTTTAAAAAGATAACATAACTGCTTAAACAGTGCTCACAAGGGGGAATATAAGAGATATAAAATGTTCAGCTTCAATTCTGTGTGTGTGTGTGTGTGTGTGTGTGTGTGTGTGTGTGTGTGTGTGTGGCTCTGGGGATTGAATTCAGGGATAGTCTACCTCGAAGCTACAATCCTGGATTGGTTTTATTGTTTTTTAATTTGGAAGCAAGGTCTCACTAAGTTGCTGAGAGCCTCACTAAGCTAATGAGGCTGGCTTTATTTTATTTTATTTTTATACTTCTTTTGTTGCATTATAGTCTTACATCATAATGCAGTTCATAATGATGGTGACATACATGCATACAACATTTGATGGGCTTTCCCCTGGCTCCCTCCCCACTTCCCCAAGACCACCATCCTGGTTCCACTGGAGTTTCTCCTCCATTATCTGAGGTCCCTGGTGTCCCAATTACTCCCTAGCTTCTGCATATAAGAGAAAACATATAGCCCTTCACTTTCTGTGACTGGCTAATTCCACTTAACAAAATATTCTCCAGGTCCATCCATTTCTCTGCAAGTGACATAATTTTTTTCTTCTTTATTGCTGAGTAGAATTCCATTGTGTATATATCCCATAATTTTGTAATCCATTTACCTGTTGATGGACACCTAGGTTGGTCCCATAATTTGGCTGTTGTGAATTGTGCTACGATAAACATGGATATGCATATACTACTATAATTTTCTGATTTCATTCCCTTTGGAAAGATACCCACAAGTGGTATAGCTGGATCATATGGTGAATCATTCCCAATTTTCTGAGGATTCTCCATACTGATCTCCATAGTGGCTATACTAATTTGGAATCCCACCAACTTATAGCTGATTGATTTCCAAAAAAGGTACCAAAGACATATATTGGAGAAAAGACAGCCTTTTCAAAAAGTGATGTTGGAAAAACTGGTTATGCATTTGTAGAAAAATTGAATTAAATCCTTACCTCTCAAGAAGAGATAAAAATGGCCAATAAATATATGAAAAAATGTTCAACATCACTAGTAATAAGGGAGGTGCAAATCAAAACTACACTGAGATTCCATCTAACTCAAATCAGAATGGCAATCATCAAGAAACCAAACAACAATAAATTCTATCAAGGATGTGAGGCTGGCTTTATACCTGTGATCCTCCTCTTTCAGCCTCCCAAGTACTGGGATTATAAGTGTGCACCACCACGCCTGGCTACTCATCGATTATTCTAAGAAAATTACACAGCATTGATACAGGCATCAGGTAAGAACTCCATATTACATCCTTTAAGCCTAAAGGTATTTAATACTGAGAAAGTGACAATAAAAAGCCAACTTCAAAAACTAACTGGGAAAATACATCTCCCTTCCTGAATAAATCCCAACAGGATAAGAAGGAAAAAAAAAAAAAAGAGCCAGTATTGTCATTTAATTAGTTATTTTCATATCTAAGTCCAAATGGCAAAAACAGAATGAATAGGGGAAAAAAGCCTCCTACTTTAATTAGACTTTTCAAAGGAAGAGATAGGAAGAGTTAACTGCAAAGTCGACTACAAAGGAGATTCTTACTGAATAGTTAGCAGGAAATCTTTTAATTATTGAAGCTGATAAAGCACTTTGTAAAGGCTTCTTTATCAACTTGAGAATGAATAGCTTTTACTGCATACTTCTTAAGTATAGGAAAAAGGAACTTCAGTTCTATTCTGACTCTGACCATATTTTATTAGTCATGATCTAAAGAAAAAAATTGCATTGCTCCCAAAATGTGTCTTTGAATATCTTTATAAAGTTCTGTTGCATATATATATAAATTACTGAGATTTGAGCAATAATTTAAAAATTCACATTGAAATTGAATAGATGTAAGGCATGGTAGGAAGACTACTAGCAAAGGAGAAGGGAAGTAACTTGTGCATATTTAATTATGTACCTGATTTTTCAAGTAGTCTTAAAGGTTGGTGGTGTAGCTCAGTTATAGAGTGCTTGCCTAGCATGCATAAAGCCCTGGGTTTAATCTCCAGCACTGGGGGAGGTGGGGAGTTGTAACATATATCAAAGTAATTAATGTCTATTTTAAACATACAACATTTAAAAGTTAAATTGAGTATAATGAGTATGACATGGGCCTTACTATTGTAATTATTGGAATTTATTATTTTTTTTAGCCAGAGTTGTTTAAATGCCTAATATATTCAGTTGACAGTAGTGTTGAAATAATTAATTATGTGTCTGGGGTATGTTGATTAATTTGTTCACAGATTATAGAACAAGCACAGCTGACCCAGAGGACCATGTCTAAACTCTGGCCCCAATTGTTTTATTTCCCTAATGAAAATTCAATTTTGCCGGGCGTGGTGGCGCACGCTTGTAATCCCAGCATTCGGGAGGCTGAGACCAGAGGATCCGGGTTCGCGGCCAGCCTCAGCTACCTAGTGAGGCACTCCGCAACTTAGTGAGACTCGGTTTCAAAAATAAAGAATAAAAAATAGGGCTGGGGGTGTAGCTCGGAGGTAGAATGCCCCTGAGTTCAATCCCCAGTACCG
>PVLC010003842.1:20129-54731 GCA_004027655.1 Graphiurus murinus | reverse complement strand
GAAAATTCAATTTTAATAAATGATTATTTGATAAATAATGTGCAATGATCAGTGTAGTGTTTCTGTCATCTTTCCTGTATCACTTATCCCTCATGCTATGAGCATGTACAAAATTCTGGCTGACTTGCCTACATGCATATCTCTCTCTCTATATATATATACATTCTTTTGCATACATGCATACATATACACTTAAATAGCTCCACAAATATAGAATTACATAGTGTATGTAAATGTGTAAATTAAGAATGTTAACAAGATGTCAAAATATAAGACAAAGCATACAAATACCAATGTAGAATGAGGATATGCCATTAACTTATATAAAAATATATAGATGGAGGAAATGAAATTGTATAAAGAGTGTGGAGAAAGAATAGGAGTAGAGAAGCAAGTGCTTTGGGTGGTAAACTTTAACCCCAGTGAGTTGGGCATCCACCAGATTTGCTTATGAGCCTTATAAAGTAAAACAAATAAAGCTCCTATTCTAAGGTTTGTCTTTCTTCAACTCATTACTTGATGTCCCGATACTAATATGTAGATAATAAAATAGTACCTTCTTGTCACTCTCTTATTACTCTGCTTTATTTTTATTACTGAACATTACATAATCATTTTATTACTTTTTAAAATATATCTCCCTAGAATAATATAAGGTTCATTGATGCAAAGATTTTGTATTTCAGTTTTCACCACATATGTCACTTCCACTTGTTTTAAAATATTTTGTGGTGCTGGGAATTAAACCTAGGGCTCCATGCATGCCAAGCAGAGCCCCTCTACTTAAAATAATTACTAGAAAAGAGTAGGCACTCATTAAATATTTGTTGAATGAGTGAATACATAAAATAATTTCATGTCTAAGATCTCACTTTGTTAACATTATAAAGGCCATCTAAGCTACCTAAAGACTTTTTTTTAAAGACAGGAAATGAACAAAGAAGAGGAACTATCAAAGAGAGGCTTAGAAATGTCCCAAACTTGACAGAAATATTAGTGTACTGCAAGCTGGAGGCAAGTAATTGGATGAACTTGTATATTTTATTGAAGAAGACAAGATTATTGCCTACTCTATTTCAAGTTTAAAGAAGTAATACCTTGGGAATCATTAAAGAATTCTTATCCAACTGTAGAAAAATTTACCAATTTTCCCTAAGTTTGACTTATTTCAAGAATCTAAGAGGTCAAAAGAGCTCTAACATTAATGAAAATGGTTCATATAAGGTTCTATGTTAAGTGCAAATAAATTGATCATGTGGGCAGCAGGATGACACACTGCCTAGGTCACAGACCTTATATGCCTTTTTGACTTGTGCATCAGATATCTATGGTAACTCTTAACCCTTTCCAAGTTGGGGCATTCTGTTGGTCAGTTTTATAAGTAGTAACCTTTAAGAAAATCAAACACTTATAATAGTTCAAGTACTACATATAGAATTTACTCAGAATAACACAAATCCTATAAATATGCGGTAATTTTCAGCCTTATTAAAACTTAAGGTGTTATAAATCAATACACTTAAATCTAAAAAAAATTGATAAGAAAGATTGTTTGTATTTGTGAACACATTTATAGGCACTCTGAGCTAGGTACCATATTGGAACTGAGGTTATAGTTTTAAGCAAGAGATGGTTTATATCCATACGAAATTTATAGTTTGGGGGAGGTGGAGTGATGAAACTAGAAATCAAATAATTATATGAATAATCAATTATTTAAAATGATTTTAAGTTGTAAGAAGAACTATAAAATACTAAAGCACATATAAAAGTGTGACATAATTCAATAGACATGGTGAAATTCCGTGAATAGTATTTAAGTGGAGGTACAATCTGTACTTTAAAAAAAGTCATCATGATGATAGGGTAATTTTTTACTCACATGGAAAAGGAAGCTTACAATTGGATTACTATCTCACAGGGTACTCAAAAACATAATCCAAGTAATGATTAAGTGTGGAAAACAACAACAAAAGAATATTTAGAAGAAAATATTTAGGTTAGGGAGGGACTTCTTAAACATGACAATAGTATAGATCATTAATGAAAAATAGATAAATTCTACAAAATAAATAATAATAAAACTAGAACTTTTGTGCATTAAAAGACATTATGAAAATGAAAAGTTAAGCCACAAATAGTGGAAGATAATTGTAATACATAAATACAACAAAAGAATAGCATCTCTAAAGTATAAAAGGACTCTTCAATAAGAAATAGGAAAGTAACTCACAGTAGAAAAATGGGCAAATATAGGCTAGGGATACAGCTCAGAGGTAGAGTGCTTGCTTATGATGCAAGAGGCCCTGTGCTACATCCTCAGCAAAACACACACACACACACACATACACACACACACACTCTACAATAGAAAAAGCCCAAATGATAAAGTAACATATGAAAATATGCTCTATGTCAAAAAAAATTAAAAGTTTCAATGGAGGGTTTTACCTCCATTCATTTAACACTAACTAAAAAGTATGACAATGCCAGCTATTAGTGAGAATGCATAGCTTTCCCCCTCACCCTCCTAGAGCAGTTTCCCTTGATCTCTGTATTTAAGATTACATCTTCCACCCTGGCACTCTCTATCACTCTTATTTGCTTTATTTTTTATCTATAATACTTCTTCCATGTGAGATATTATGCATTCATTTTACTACTTCTTTGTTTTCTGTTTACCACATTAGAATGCAAACTCTACTTAGACAGAAAGTTGTATATGCTTTGTTTACTGCTATACTACATATCTCCTTCTAGAAGTGTTTGTCACATAAAAATGAAATAAATAGTGAATGAAAAAATGAATGAGCTTTGGAAAATTCCACAAATTACTAGGTGGTATCTATTGCTACAAATACTTTGGAAGCTACTTGCCAATGATGTTGAAGATGTGATTGCTATAAGATCAAGTTCTCCAGTTCAAGTATATTTCTCAGGCAAACTCTTGTATTCTTGCATATATATATATATATATATATATATATATATATATATATATACACACACACACATATATATATACACATACACACATATATATATACACACACACACATATATATCTTGCCAAAATTATATATATATAATTATATATATATATAATTTCAACATTGTGGTAACAGTAAAACACTGGAAATAATACAAGCATCCATCAATAAAGTAATGAGAACATTTTAATGCATTCCTACAATGGAACACTACATAGCAGGTAAAGTGAATGCATTAGAGCTGTGTGTCCAGCAGCATGGATAAACTTAAAAAACACATTGTTGAGAGAAAAATACAAATTGCAGAACTGTGAATACAGTTGGATACCAGTTTGCAAGTCAAAACTTGTTTATGCAAGTTTAATAAGAAGTACAAGTTCATGAACATGTATGGGAATGAAAAGTACCAAATTCAGGCTAGGGATTTATCTCTTGGGAGAGAAAGGAGAACAGGATCAGGGGATGCTATACTCAGGGATTTTTATTTGTAATGTCTGATTTCTTAAGTAGATTGCTGGATATGTGGGTACTTGTTATTTGTTTCTCTTCACTTTTGCATAGATTTAACAATTATATCTGAAGTACCATCAATAGGATTTGCTAGTGGATTGGACCAGGGAGGGTTAAGTGAATGAGATTTAGATATTCAAATTCATCCAATTTTAGAGAAATCAAATAGTAAGCATACAAATGCATAATTACTGTGCAAAATAATTATTAGCTTTCTAGAAGGACTGAGTGCAAGATTCATTTAGACATACTTAGTGCACAGAATGTATCACAAAAGTCAGTTTTATATATAGCAGGATCAATTCTATTGAGAAAAACATATCTGGAGTTGAAATTATTTGGAATGTGTACATTAACAGTTATTTGGAGAAACAAGAATCAACTTAATAATAAAAGTCTAACTTAATAATAAAAGTCTTAATAATAAAAAGTCTTTGTTGATAGTTCCGTTTTCTTGGTATAGGGGATTAAACCCAGCAGTGTTCAGCGTTCTACCACTAAGTTACATCCCCAGCCCCGTTTTATTTTTTATATTCAAACAGAGGCTCGATAAATTGCCAAGGCTGCCCTCAAGTTTGTGATCCTCTGTCTCAGCCTTGTAAATACTGGGATTACAGGTATGCACCACCATGCCTAGCTAATGAATGTTGAAGATGTGCTTGCTATAAGATCAGGCTCACAGCTAGAACTATAAGATCTAACTTTGTGTTATACTATTTCATCTTTTAAGTATGCATGTTGCTTTTGTAAAATATAAATTATTAAAATGTTCTAAGTTTGTGGCCTTTAAACATTTTTTAAAGCAAAATTCATTGAAGAATTTTTAATTCAGGGCCTGTAAAGAAAAAATGTCAATAATTTTGACTTTAACGATAATATGTCCTTTCTGTGTTCAGGATAATATAAATTATAATAATCATCATAGATTTAATTCCTATATTCTGGTTTTTTTTGACTGAGCCACTAATATACATTTTCTGAACACTTACTTATATTTACCCAGGAAGCAGGTTCTCTAGGATATACTGATTTTTATGAAAGGGATCAGTGTCAAATGACCAGTTTGGTACACTTTGGTTGCTTTTATAGCATGTGTTCCATACAGTTTGCTAAATTGTGTTTCCCTAGACACAACTGATTGTGAAGTTTTCATGGCAGTTAGATTATAAATCTCTTCCAAATAGCACTGTAAACTTTAGCTCTAAGACCATTCCTACTTATTTAGAAATAAAGTTCTTGACCTCACATCATTTCTTTTCCAATTTCCTGGTAGATGGAAGTGAGAAAGTTGCCGTGCTATGATTACTCATTAGAAGAAGGGATAAAATATATTTAATGTCAATCAAATTACTTTTTATTTTTTATTCCTTTTGGCATACATGGACTGAACAAAGCTTCTCTCACTGGACATAAGTCTATATCTAAATGCCAAAACTATAACTCTCTATGAAGGTTGCTTATTAAGAATTTGATATGGTTCATTTTACAGCTGCACCTTCCCATTCAGTGGTGTCAGTGTTTGGAGCAGCAATCCAGGATGATCAATCCATCTTGGCATTAAAAGGACAAGAAAAAAAAAAAAAAAAGAAAAGGAAAACTGGAAAAACTGCTAGCTTTTCATGCACATATAGAGTCATTCAAAGATAAAAAAGATGCATTGTGGCACACCCAGGCAATCCCCTTCCACATCAGCCTTCTACCCCATCTCTAGCAGCAGACAGCTCCACACAGCCAGTGGGAACATTGAGAGCCCACCGGAATACCAAACAGCCTTAATGGCTCATTTGCTTAAGCAGCAAGACTATTTCATTTCCTTAGATCATGCACGGAACCGTCAGATAAAGTTGCCTTAGAGGCATGGAGCTTAGGGTGAGAAAAGAAGACAGGAACTGCTTCAAAAATATTTTCTTTCTAGATCTAGCTCAGTTTTTAACTATAACCAAACCCTTGGAAAGACACTGTTAGCATACCCTGGAGAATGATGAAGTGGGGAATGAGCTACTCTTTGCAACTCTAGCTATATCATTCACAAATTACAATAGCCATCTTTCTAACTCAGGAATTCTCTAAGGCGATTTAAAAAGCGACAGTTAATTGAATTAATTGAAATATTCAAGAATGACTTCTTCACAGTGAGATTGAAGTTGCTCAAGGGATTATTACTGAAAAAAAAAAACATTAAAAAATCCATCACCATGAAACTACATAGAATATGGTTTATATGTAGAAATCTCTCTACTTGCCTATCTAGGAAAGTCCAGGAAAAATTCTGCTGTGTATTAGAGCTAGTCATAATGTCAACATACATAGAAAGAGAATTGAAAATTATTAAGTATAAAGTGAGACACTGGGGGATCATAGGAGCACAGACTTTAAACTATCTTCGGATTAATTTAAAAAAGTGTACACATGATCCTGTTGGTTTTTTAGTCTTGCTGCTAAAATAGCTCTCACCTCTAATGTGTTATAAATTTCTGTCTGACACATTCAATCTAGTTGAATAAGGACTTATATATACAACACCATTGAATTTCAGTTGTTTGCAAGTCTAAGTTCGGAATGTATATATCGCTTTAGAATGCATACCTAGCTGACATAAATAATTTTGGAGTCTTGGTTTACAAGGTTTTGTAACATAAAAATAGACAAAGTTTGAACATCATGTAATGCCTTAAACTTCATATCATAAATTTTAACCACTCTTAAGGAAAAAAAGCATTTGAGTAAAATCCCCAAAGACAGCTTCAGCTCTTTAGCTTTTCACCTTCTAGGAATTTCCCTTTCACACCCACAGTTTCCACTGTCACAATCATAGCTCCACACTATCAAAGGGCATCTGAAGGGCTTCTGGTTTAGAGAAGCCTTGGTTTTAATTCTGGCTTCTTTATCTGACCAGATGTATGGGTTTTGGCAGTGTTGCGGAACAAACCCAGGGCTTTATTCAAGCTGGGCAAGTTCTCTACCACTGAGCTACATCCTGAGCCCTGACTTTTGGTTAAACTACTTGGCCATTTTGAACTTAAGGTTTTTAGTTGCAAAATATGAATAAAAGTTCTTACATGTATGCTCAGTTTCTGTACCTTTTCTCTACTTTCAAACAAGAAGAAGGTATACTCATTACCCACTCTTCTTTAAAGACAATAAGAATATTAACTAACCCAGGACATTCTACCTCTGAACTATATCCCCAGCCCTTTTTATTTTTTTTATTTTAAAACAGGGTCCTGCTAGGTTGCTGAGGGTCTAAGTTGCCAAGGGTGGCATTGAACTCATGCTCCTTCTGTTTCAGTCTCCCAAGTACTGGGATTACAGGTGTGGGCCACTATGACTGGTTTTAACTAATTAATTAAAAATGTTACATTAAGGTGAACAATTTTGTGTAATTATGCCTTGATGTTGAATTGTTTTGATTATATCAAAACAATTGAACTCATTCCAGATGCTTTAACTGTATTTTCTTCACCTAAACCTACATTTTAAAAGAAGAGTAATTTTCTTACCAATTTTTTTTCAAGTTGATTTCTCACATACTTCTTGCAATAGTATTATGGCTTTGTTGATGTTGCAATAAAAATAAATGACAATTATAGTAAATGTGGATGGGATGATGCGAGTTGAAGCTAATACTTACAGGAGAAGTAACCTACTTGGTACTTTATATACTTTCTCATTTAACTTTCATAACCACTAAAAATAGGAATCGTCATGGTCACCAATTTGCAAGTGAGGGAATTAAGCTTCAGGGAGATTGAGATATTGTTCCAAGGCTCCAGAGTTAATATGTGGCCTAAATGGAGCTAAAACCCAGGTTTGTCTAATACCAAAACATTTGCTTTCCATTTGACAAAATCCAACACCCATTCTTGCTAAAAGCACTGTAGAGAATAGGAGTAGAAGAAACATACCTCAACATCATAAAGGCAATATACAATAGGCCCATAGCCAGCATATTAAATGGGAAAAAACTGCAAGAGTTCCCACTAAAAACAAGAACAAGACAGGGATGTCCATTATTACCACTTCTGTTCAATATGGTACTTCAGGCTGTAGCCAGAGTAATAAGGCAAGAGAAGGAAATCAAAGGTGTAAATATAGGATAAGAACTAAAACTATCCCTTTTTGCAGATGACATGATACTGTACTTAGAAGACCCAACAAAGTCAACCAAAAAGCTTATAGAACTGATCAACAAATTCAGCAAAGTGTCTAGATACAAAATAAATCTTAAAAAGTCAGAAGTTTTCCTGTATGCCAACCATAAATCCACTGAAAAAGAAATTCAGAAAACAATTCCACTCATGATAGCACCCACAAAAATAAAATACTTAGGAATAAACCTAACCAAGAAGGTAAAAAACCTCTCTAAAAAAAGTATAAAAAGTTGAAAAAAGAAATCAAAGACCCTAGAAGATGGAAAGATCTCCCATGTTTTTGGATAGGCAGAATAAATATCATCAAAATGGCCATCCTCCCAAAAGTAATCTACAGATTCAATGTGATACCCATTAAATTACCAAGCTCACTCCTCACAGACATAGAAAAATCAGTCCTTAAATTCATTTTGAACAATAAAAAGCCAAGAATAGCCAAAGTTGTTCTTAGCAACAAGAACCATGCAGGAGGCATCACAATACCTGACTTCAAACTCTACTACAAAGCCATAGTAATAGAAACAGCATGGTATTGGCACAAAAACACACACATAGACAAATGGAGCAGAAGAGAAGACTCAGAAACAAATCCACACACTTACAGTCAATTGATTTTTGACAAAGGAGCAAAAACATACACTGGAAAAAAGATAGCTTCTTCAACAAATGGTATTGGCAAAACTGGTTAACTATATGCAGAAAAATAGAAATAAACCCCATTTTCTCACCCTGCACAAGAGTCAATTCAAGATGCTTCAAAGACCTGGAAGTCAGGCCAGAGACCCTGCAGCTACTTGAAGAGGGCATAGGTCCAATATTCCAACACATAGGCACAGGTGAACACTTTATCAACAAGACTCCAAAGGCACAAGCAACTCAAAGGAAGATCAACACATGGGATTGCATTAAACTGAAGAGCTTCTGTGCACAAAGGAATCTATCAAGAACCTCAACAGAGAATGCACAGAATGGGAGAAAAATTTTTGTCAGCCACTCCTCCAATAGAGAACTAATATCTAGAATATACAGAGAACTCAAGAAAGTCATTGCTAGGAAAACAAATAACCCAATCAAAAAATGGGCAAATGAAAAGAAGAAATACAAACGGCCAATAAATGTATGAGGAAATGTTCGACATCATTAGCAAACAGAGAGATGAAAATTAAAACTACCCTGAGATTTCACCTAACTCCAATTAGAATAACAATCATCAAAAACACAAACAACAACAAATGCTCTCGAGGGTGCGGAGAAGTGGGAACCCTAATACATTGCTGGTGGGATTGCAAATTAATGCAACCACTTTGGAAAACAATATGGAGAATCCTCGGATGAATGGGAATGAACCTACCATATGATCCAGCAATACCACTTCTGGGTATCTACCCAAAAGAATGGAAACCAAACTGTCAGACCGATGCATGTGTATCTATGTTTATAGCTGTACAATTCACAATAGCCAAACTATGGAAGCAGCCAAGATGTCCATCGACAGATGAATGGATTACAAAACTATGGGATATGTACACAATGGAATTTTACTCAGCCATAAAGAAGAACAAAATCATGTAATTTGCAGGGAAATGGATGGAACTGGAAAACATTATGTTAAGTGATATTAGTCAGGCACAAAAAGTAAAAAAAATAATATACTCTCCCTAATATGTGGAAGCTAGGGAGAAAGTGGGTCATAAGAGGGTCTCTAGACAAAGAAGGAGAAACTCTAGATGAGCAAAGAAGTTGACTTAACTGAATGTGATGGACGGGGGGGGGGCAACCTAATGCACATGATGTACTTTCACAAACACATCAAAGTCAATCACTAAACTGAACTTGAGGAGGAAGGAATGGGGTAGGAATTGGGGAAGGGTTAAATGAGAGATGTGTGCTTGTATGCCTTTACCAGCTTGTACCTAACAAAGATGTATGATTACAATGCACCAATAATAATAAAAAATTAAATAGAATAAAATACACAAATAATAAATTAAAAAATTTGCTTTCAATTCATCAAGTCATGTGACTTCTGTTACATAGAATTCTCCTAGTGGATGGTTGTAAATATGATCCTTAAGTCACCTGGTGATGAATACTTTTGAGGTTAAATAGACCAACAAAGATTTATCTAGAAAACTTCAAAGCGAAAACCTTTGAAGCTTAGTTTACTCCTAGTAAAACCAAATTTTAATTAGAATTAAACTATATCATTTTATAATGCTATCATGTTATTAATTAATCTTTAAGCTTGATTTTTCTTTATCTAAAGGTCCAGTTCAGAATATAGAACTCAGAGTGCTTTTGTCTTTAAGGTAATCTCAGTTCAAGTTATTATTTCAGTGAATATATTTCACTTGCATGGAGAGAGAGGGAAGCCACTTTTAAGTTTGCATATTTATTTTCAGGTTATTTATAAAAATAGTAGGACATATACCCGAATCTCTTCTGATTTTCTCAGATACTTTGAATAGTATGGTTTATTAAACATGCAGAGGCAAGCTATTGTGTTGACCCATTTTATCAGTCAAACTTGTTAGTTATATATGTGTACTAATTTAGTGTATTGGTCAATTGTTGGTATAAATGCCAAATTTAATGGGATAAAAACATGTATTTGTGATTCACAACAATTCCTATAATCAATTTGAAGGAAAGAAGTAATGTTGCAATCAGTAGTTTATAAAGGCATAGGTTGAAGATGAAGGTGAAAGTTGAGCCTAATTGTCTTTTTAGTGGTTTCTCAGCAGTACAGAGGGGTTATGAAGATTTTTGAAAGTGCAGTGATCAAAAATATTCTCTAAACTTTTATAGTTAGCATACTTCTAAGCAGAATTCAGCAATTTTAATACATAAAAGAAAGGTATTAATTTTTAAATATAAAAAGGGCAAAAATTGTATATATTTGCCATGCACGGCATACTGTTTTAAAATATGTATATACCATGGAATGAATAATACATATGCATTATCTCATGTGCTTAGTTTTTGTGGTGAAAATAGTTAAAATTTATTCTGTTAGCAATTTTCAAGAATAAAATAAGTTGTTATTAAGTATAGTAACATGTTATGGACTAGATCTCTTGAATTTATTTCTTCTATATAAATGAAATTTTGAAATTTTATGTCCTCTGATCAACACTCCCTACCTCCATGCTTCTTTTTGAAATATGAAACTAACATTCCATAGCATCTGCCACTGTATTCTCCTCTTGATAGTAAAATTGAGATATAGATGTTAATTGATCTGCCACCTTGACTTCAATGAAAGCACTATGTGTAAAATGAACCAACAGACCAAATTTCAGAAGTCTCAGTGGAATGTGACAGTCATTTGCTATGTTTGTCTCTTGGCCCTAGATTATAACTGAAGTTCTTAAACTTGATATGTAATCCACAAACCCTCTGTCTCTTATAAGTGTCAGAATGATAAGCCCATCAATGTGCAGACTTCAACCACAATGTGTGAAGGATTTTAAGATGGATTGCTGGCAAACTCTTCCACATCTTTTTAGAAAAGAATTGTTTCTCAAGCTTATGGAAATAGTTAAATATTTGTCTTCACTTTCATTAAAATGTTCACATTAAAATTCTTATCTCCAAACTCCATAAACCCAGTGTTCTTCAAATATCCAAAGTTGCTTGGTGTTTGTAGAATCACTGAACAGTATTAAGACTCCTATTTCTTATGAGGACTTTAGTAGCTTTGTGTATAATGGAATGTTTTTAAAAAATAATGCAGAGTGGATTAATGCACTCTGATATTAGTTCTTTCTTCAAAAACCTATTACAGAAGACCTATAGTGTGGAAAGCACTGTTTGCATGCTCTTGTATAAGCCAGGGAGGCAGATTTACACAGAATTCTGGATATGATAAATGTTGCAATAAAACAAAAAATTTGACACTTTAGAGGAAGAAGTGATTAATAGGAACGGAAGCTTTGTGGATAAAACTGACATTTGCGCAGGAGCTTGGAAGATGTTCAGGATTGTGATGGGACATGGGGGTGGGGGGTCTGCACTGCTAGTTTCAAACTTGGTGTGAAAAGCAGACCTGGAATTTGGCAATTATTTGAAAGTTTTCACTAATGTTTTAAGACAATTTAAAAGATTTCACTTTCCACTTTTCTATGTGAATGTCAGCTGAGTTTTATTCACTTGTTGTAAACGTCAAGGAGGAAGAAAGTTTGAAGAAGCAGGAGATGGTGCAGCAGTGTCAGGAAGCCTGAGGACTGGAAAGACAATACTGAGAGAGACAATTAGGATGTCAGTCCTATTTTTGCAGGGAGAAGTTTCAGAAGCGTTAGAAGTGGTGAAATTGATAATTAAGGGTGAAAACTGAATGAGAGGTGAGGAAATGGTGACAATCGACGCAGAAGCAAAAAATGGTGCTTTGGGAGGGAAGCCATCCTCGGTAAAGGAAAGAAAGGAAGAGATTCAAGTTTGAAAGTTGGCAAAGGTCATCCATCTGGGCAAAAAAGGACAATGTAGAAGGGCATGACATATGTTCAGTGAATAGCTCTCCAATAGGTTTCACCCTATAAGAACAAAACCCCAAAACAGGACTTAAAGTGCTTTAACAGAGGATGGTTATGGTTACTGATTTAAATCTGAAGCCCTTTTTAAGCAGTGCACAAATATGTTCTTTGTGAAGTTATAATGTTGTCTTATCAAAATTTCTCAGGATATTTTCTGGCCTGCAATGTGTAAAGATACATATATCCATTTTATAAAGCTTTGCAAATTACAGAGTATTTTCAGGTATTTATTAAATTGCCACACAACCCATAAGAGAATGATGGCATTGTTTCCTTATGGTTGAGAAGTTTAGTTGCATGGAGAAGGTAAGTGACCTGCCAAAGCCACATGACTAAGCAATGGTAAAGTGTGTCCACCCCTGCCTGGCCCAGTGCTCTCTGGTGGTTTCCTAATCAGCCAATAACTTCTGTTGAAGGACTGATGTAAATGCATAACCAAAGAATGACAATGGTTGGTGATTCTGAACACAACCTAATCCATGCATTATCCAGACCACAGAACAGGGCAACAGATGAGTATACTAAGATATCCTAATTCCTCCATAGTAGTCACTCTTTTTTTTAAAAATTTATTTATTTATTTTTCATCTTTCCCTTATTTGGTGCATTGTAATTACACATCTTTGTTAGGTACAAGCTAGTATAGGTAAAGACATCCATGCACACATTTCTCATTTAACCCTTCCCCAATTCCTGCCCCACACTCTTTTTCATTTCCTTCTTTTAATTACTTTGGAACTCACAAAAGCAAACTTGCAGTTATTATTATCATCATCATTATTATTAATGTTATTACTTTTGTTGTGGTACTGTAGATTGAACTCAGGGACATTCTACCTCTAAGCTACACTCCCAGTCCTATTTTGTTTTTTAGTTTGAAACAGTGTCTTATTAAGTTGTGGAAGGCCTTATTAAGTTGCTGAGGCTGGCTGCAAAACTTCAATCCTGCTTTCTCAGCCACTCAAGTACTGGGATTACAAGCATGCGTTACCATGCCCGGCCAAACTTGCAGTAATTATTTGACCTGTACAGCAGGAAATGTGCACTGACAAATACACATATGCCTTCTGGCCTTTTGGTTCTATTCTTTTCAACATAAATTACTCTTCTTACAATTTGATTTCAAGTGGTCAGGCTGTCGTGTGCTGAATGGTAGGTAAATTCCAGATGAATTAAAAAAATACACAAAGTGAAGGCTCAGAGCCTCATCTATGGAAAATGCACCAAGGTATTTCCAATTTCCAGTACTCTTCCATAGCACTTAGTCACCATTTTGGACATGTCTTTGATACAAATTCTTGTGGTTTGAGGTTTTGGAGGTATTTCCAGGTAATTATTAATTCACAACCCTATCATGTATGATGAAATGTAAAGGAAGGAGGTCTGATGTAAAGAGGTGAAGCAAATGAGAACAGTGTCATGGGTCATCCACATGGATATCATGTAAGAAAATGAACAAGGAGAAAGAAAAGTATTAATTCAATAACACACCTGTTAGCTTTAGGATATAGAGGAATGTCTGGAAGGTAATCAGGGTTGGGAGGTGTGGATAGATGTTTTTTCTTAATTTATTTTTATATGCTTTTATTGGTGCGAGGTAATCATACATCATAGTAAAAGATTCAAAGTGACACAAACATTCCTTGATGAGATGTTTGTATTTTAAACTTATGGGTTTCAAAAATTGTTAAAGCAAAGGTGATAAATCAATAGGTAGATTGAAGACAATGGATTAAAACTGTGGATTAGAAGATTCAGAGGCAGTAGCTGAGAGTGTTCCAAGGAAAGAGATGTGAGATGTAGGAAGTGAGCTTTGGACCTGCAGAAGGAGGTGGGAGGCTTACTGCAGGGAAAAGAGTAAAGATAGATGGGACATTGCTAAGAACAACGTAGAAGGTCCTTTGCAGAAGAGAGAGCTGAGGAAGCAGGTAGGGAGCCGAGGCATAGGCAGGTAGGCTGGATCGGCACACAGCAGCCTCATGGAATGGGAAGTGCGATTGGGATGGAGTGGTAGGTCGTGCACAAAGATGAGACGTGTGTGCAGTGGTGAATGAGTTCAGTCCAAATGTCTTGAGGATTGTTTCTTCCCTCTCTGGTATTGGAATTTCAGCCCCACTCTTTTTCTTTTTGTTCCAAAACTTTCTATCTTTTGACTAGAATCCTTCCAGTGCTTCTGTATTTTTTAGGGCATTTCTGGGCTATTTCTAGGTCTGATTCACAGTCCTTTTTTCCTTTGCTTTCCAATCATATTTCCTGTCTTGATTCATATTTCTTGGATCCTCTGGGACCGATTATCTCCTAAAAGCTGATTTATAATCGTTTAGATTGAAGTTTTTCTCTATTGTATGTAGGTATTTTTATTCTTTCAGGTTTTTATGGTCTCAAATTATTGCTGCTGTTGTTCTTTTATTGTGTTCTCACATAAGGAAATTACTGCAGCCCTTGACTAATGGTAAAAAATTAAATTTCTCTGCTTCATAGAGTAATGTAGTATTAATAATGATCTACCACAGCATTTCATGTTTTTTAGTGTGGAATTTTAGGTACAGTCAAAATCACATGCTACTACTCTTTTTTTATTAATTGGTGCATTGTAATCATGCATCTTTGTTAGGTACAAGCTGATAAAGGCATATATGATGCACGCATGCTACTACTCTTAACCATGCTCAGAATACTAACATAAAAATGCTGTTTAGACTGCTTTCCTAGATTTCTGCTATATACAATGAAGTCTTCTTTAAATAGAAAGCAAAAACAGCTTGGTAATTTTACAGAAGAACTACCCTTAGGGAGTATCTAGTTTTCAGGTCATAATTCTTCCACCAATTTTCTGTTTAAGTCAAACAGATCTATCTCTGTCTTTTTGGATTCCAATATTATCTTAAGAGGGTCTGGTAGGGTGAAACAGATGTCAAAGATGTTGAACAAATGTTCCATTTACTTCATCCAAATAATACTGTGAATTATGCAGTTTCTAAATGTAATACTAGTCTTGACCTTATGAATTTCCCTTTGATTTGGGAAGCTAATAAAAAATATGCTTCAAAATGTTACACATAGTCCAGACTATACTTCTATAATTTTGTGTTAATGCAAACTCAACCTTTAGCAAATGGATAAAATAGTAAAACTCAGAGCCAGATGGATTGATTGTTGAAATGTAACATAATATAGCAGATCTTAATTCGACTGACAATCACTAACAAGCTGTCTGACTTGTAACAGCTCTCCTTACATGAATAGCATTGTTTCACCATATTATATTGCACTAACTAATGATACTTGTAAACAACCATAAAAATTAATCAATGACCTAACTCTACATTATAATCTGCATGAAAAAAAAGATAAGTATGTTTAGTGAATGAAGCCAACCTGCAAAAACTAGAAAAAATTGCTGAATACTAAGAGTTTGTCCATTGCTTTAGTGAATAAGGAAAACTTTGTGAGTAATTGCTACACTAGATACAGGAAGAATCACGGCTTTTAATTGCAAGAGAATCTGTCATAAGAATACATTACAAACAAAATTATTTACACACTGGCTTAAAATGGCATCTGGCTGAGTATACATAATTTAAAATATTTGAAAACAAACTGGGAACTTTGAAACATAAAAATATTTTTAATTGTTACAAGGTAAAATGACTAATGGTAAGAACTATGAATAATAATAACTAAAATCATTTGAGTTCTTTCTATGCAACAGATGTACTCTTGATGTTTTACACATGGTAAACTCACCTAATTATTATTATTTTTTTGGTGATACTGGGGATTGAACCCAGAGGCGTTCTACTTCTGAGCTAACTGCCAGTTCTACTTTACTTTTTGAAACAGGATCTCATGAAGTTTTGGAGGGCATTGCTAAGTTGCTGAGGCTGGCTGCAAACCTGCGATCCTCCTATCTCAGACTTCCAAGTACTGGCATTTCAGGTGTGAACCATCATCTGATTTCTTATAACACCTCCATGAGAGAGCTCACAAGGCTTTTATATCTACTTTTGTGTGTGCTATTGGCTTCATCTGGAAAGCTCTTAGATGTTCATGTGGCTGGCACCTTTGCTTTGTTCTGGTCATGACTCAAATGATGTCAGTAAGGCTTTCTTCCCTCATCCCTATTATAAAATTACAACCTATTTTTTTCCCTCAGCATCTGTTGCCTTTTAACATTCTGTTCATTTTAATTATTTGTTCTTTTATTGCTCCTCTCCTCCCTCATTTGAATATATGTTCTTTGGAGGTAAGGATGCTCATCTATTTTTCAGCTTTGCTATCAATAGCTCCTAGAACAATGCCAGGCACATGTTAAGTGTTCAATGATTGCTGAAAGAATGAAGGTATTTGGGACTCTTGTCACTCACACACCTACACACACACACACACACACACACACACACACACACACACACACTGTTCCCATGCTGCTGTGGCTTGCATATGGTGTGAATGCGTACCTCCAGGGTTCATGTATTGGGAACTTGAGCCCCACTATGATAGTGCTGAGAGTGGTGGGACCTACAGAGGTGGGGCCTTGAGGGAGGTCCTTAGCTTACCGGAGGCGCTGCCCTCAGAAAGGATTAAGGTAGCTCTTGTGGAACCACTGAGCTCTTGCAAGAGGAAGCTGTTAGAAGAATGAGCTACAATGCACCAATAAATGTATTTTATTTTATTTTATTTTTTTTTGCGGTACTGGGGATTGAACTCAGAGGTGTTCTACCTTCGAGCTACACCCCCAGCCCTATTTTTTACTCTTTATTTTGAAACCAAGTCTCACTAAGTTGCAGAGTGCCTCACTAGGTAGCTGAGGCTGGCCTCGAACCCGGATCCTCCGGTCTCAGCCTCCCAAATGCTGGGATTACAAGCATGCGCCACCACGCCCGGCCTTATTTTTAATATACTTTTATTGGTGCATTATAGCCTCACATCATAATGTAAATTGTGTTGATAGTGACATACATGCACACAACACTTGGTGGGCTTTTCCCCACCTTCCCCATACAGGATATAAAAGTATTTTTAAAAAAGATTCAACTTAAAAATGCCTAGAGCCAATTAAAAAAATGAATAAGCTTGACCTCTGAATCACTCCTTGCTTCCTATTTTGTGATATGATCTCTTGCTTTTGCGGATGTTCTTGCCATGATGCTATTAGGCCCTCATTAGAGGGAGAATCAGTGGGCTGCAGTTGCAGCCTCCAAAATTATGAGCTAAATAATCCTCTATTTTTATTTTTGGTACTGGGGAATTGAACCCAGGAGCCTTCTACCTCTGACCTATACCCGCAGTCCTATTTATTTTCTGTTTTGAAATAGGGTCTTGCCAAGACCTATTGTTGAGGGTTTCACTAAATTGTTGAGGCTTGCCTGGAGCCTGTGATCCTCCCGGCTCACCTTCTCAAATACTGAGATTATAGTCATGCACCACTGTGCCTGGCTAATTTATTTATGTTTTCCTTTTTAGAGTTTTTTTTTTTTTTTATTATTGGTGCATCGTAATCATACATCTTAATGAGATACAAGCTGGTAGAGGCATACATGCACACAGCACTCATTTAACCCTTCTCCAATTCCCACCCCATTCCTCCCCCTCTTTCTCCTTCTTATGTTTGGCTTAGTGATTGACTTTGATATGTTTGTGAATGTACATCATGTGCATTAGGGTGTTCCCCTCTCTCCCACTCCGATCACCTTCAGTTAGGTCACCTTCTTTGCTCATCTAAGGTTTCTCTTCTTTGTCTAGAGTCCCTTGTATGCATTAGTCTGGTAGTTTGGTTTCCATTCTTTTCGGTAGATACCAGAAGTGGTATTGCTAGATCATATGGTAGGTTCATTCCCGTTTGTCTGAGGATTCTCCATATTGCTTTCCAAAGTAGTTGCACTAATTTGCAATCCTACCAACAACGTATTAGGGTTCTCATTTCTCCACACCGTCACAAGCATTTGTTGTAGTTTGTGTTTTCAATGATTGCCATTCTAATTGAGGTTAGGTGAAATCTCAGGGTAGTTTTGATTTGCATCTCTCTGATTGCTTATGATTTTGGACATTTTTTCATGGATTTATTGGCCATTTGTATTTCTTCTTTTGTGAAGTGTCTATTTAGTCCACTTGCCCATTTTTTATTAGGTTATTTGTTTTCTTAGTGGTGAGTTTCTCGAGTTCTCTGTATATTCTAGATATTAGTCCTTTATTGGAGGAGTAGTTAGCAAAAATTTTCTTCCATTCTGTAGGCTCTCTGTTAAGGTTTTTGATAGTTTCCTTTGCTGCACAGAAACTCTCCAGTTTAATGCAATACCACATATTGATCTTCCTTTGAATTTTTGTGCCTTTGGGGTCTTGTTGAGAAAGGTTTTACCTATGCTTATGTGTTGAAATGTTGGACTAATCTATTTTTTAATACTTTTGTTGGAGCAATGTAATTTTACATCATAGTGAGATACAAACATCCCTGCACATGTCACTTGATGTATTTCCCTCCATACAACTGCTCCTCACCCCCATACCCCCTTTCTCCTCCCCATACATGTTAGTGAGCTTGGAAATCTTACCTTCATGTATAGATGTAATCTTATTTGAACTGTTTCCTTCATCAGTTCTTATTTTTCCCCTCCCCACCTCTCTCTTCCAATCCCTTTCCACTATTCTACTGTTTTTTCTCTCCAAATTTGACTAAAGTCCCTTTAGATTCCTATTTTTTATTCTTGCTTCCACATATGGGAGAAAACATATGAGCCTGACTTTTTGAGACTGGCTGATCTCACTTAGCATAATATTCTTGCTACCTCGGGTGTTTCATTACAGAAATACAAAATTAATGCATATTAGTGGAAATCTTTTTGTTTAAATGTGCAACATTTGTGTTTGATAACAATATATAAGATTATATGGTGTATTATAGAATAGGACAATAAGAAAGTACATTTATATATCCACACGCATAATATATCCTCATATACAAATGACAATAAAATGTCTCTAGTATGTATCCAGTTCAGGGAATGGGTATTAAAATTAATTTTATATTTAAAAATTATGAAATTGAAATATCTTTTTGGACTTGGACATAATGATAATAGCTGCCAATTATTAAATATCTACTAAACTATAATGTTAAAATCGCTACAGTGATTTTCCTATTTACTTTATAGAAAAAATACTGAAAACTAAGCAAAGTTAGATAAATTATTCTAGATCACAAGGCTAATAAGCAGCAAAGCTAGGATTTGAACTTATGTCTATCTGTAGCTAAACCCCAGGCACTTTTCACTAGAACCTTTCCACTTCTTTTAGTTTAATGCTTAAAATATGACAAGTGGTTTATTTTAATCACTTTCTGTTTTTTAAAACTTCTGTACCCAGATCTATTGACCATATTAAGACAAAAATAACACCTCAGTAAAATGCTTTGAATAATCTGAAAATGATCTGTTGAGAAAAACAGGAAAAGAAACATTTAAATTATTTCATGCTCTGAATAAAATTTGTTCTAATCAATTTGTCAATTGTCAGCATCTAAAGATCATCATTAAGTTTCGTTTCAAGAATTTTAAAGTAGGCAATTAAATCAACTATGAAAACAGATATTCTGTGCTAAATTAAAGATGACATCCATTTGTATTTCACATTTCAAATCAACAAATAACCTGATGTTAAAAGCTATTGCACAAATCTTTTATAAGTGGAAAACATTTTCAAGTGTTTATTAAAAGCCAACTAGATTAAATACATATTTCTGTAGTAAATATTTTATTAACAACATGGTTATATTTTTCAAATGACATTACATGGAAGACATTATATGTACTTAGTACGTATATTGGAATAACTAACTTAACTTTTCTGGTAAGAGAAAAGACTGAAGAAAGTTAAGGGCATATATTTGGAATTGAACTTTGATGAGTCAAGCTCATTTAAATTTGTGATGAGAATATTTCTTTCTGGTTCAATTGTTTACTATTTTCCTCAAGAACATACTCATGACAGCTCATTAGGAAAGTAATTTGCCAGTTTTTATCAAAAGGCTTCAAAATGTTCAGACTGTGATTTAGTGATACATTTCTGGGAACTTATGCCAAGACAATAATTTGAATTTTCGAAAGAGTTTCACACACAAATGTGTTCACTGTAGTGCTGTTATTTTATTTTAAAATATTTTTAAATTACAAGAATAATCCATGCTCCTTAAATAAGGTAGTACATACAAATAGAAAGTAACCATACTTCTTCTCATAAATTCTTTCATCCCCACCCTTTCTCAGAAATTATAGCAACAGTGTTTGTTTTTTTTTTTATAATCTTGAGGCAGTAGTTTTAAGAAAGCATGTTATACATGTGCATACTCTCACCCATAACATTGTTTCACACATGTAGAGTCACGCAGTGGGATCAATGATTTTTATAAAAGCTAAAAAACAGAATGTCTATGTATTTATAAAGTTTGCTATAGCTACTGTAGGAACTGTTACGGAGACTATAAAAGGTTTGCAAATAATTTATAACATAAAATATGTACATCGTATAGCATTAAGGGGAAGGAAAGACATAAGATTAAATATGGAATTATGGCTTTACATATATCCATACATTCATATACAATAAAGAATGAAATAAAGTATTATCAGTTATCTTTGGGTGATATGATATTAAATGATTGTTTTGTCTCTGACTTTTCTAACTTATAGTGGTAAATGTAATGTTTAGTTAGATTTCTAAAGGAAATTTTCTTTATCCATAGTCAGAAATTCTGAATTTGAATATTTAAAAGAAATCTATGTGTTCTTTTTTAAACTTATGCTATTGACCATTTAAAGGATCCTTAGTTTGATAAGAAAAACAAATTAGAATATGCTTAATTGGCATAATGTACTGATTCTGAAGGCCTATGTTTTCTTCATTTGTAATATGTTCTGTTTGTTACCAGGGAAAATAAATGCTTGAGTCTCAGCCTTTCCATGAAATAAGTTTATTTTGAGTTTCTTTTGGGGAGGACAGTGGGAAATACTAAGTAAGTTTGACACCCGTGTTCTCAAGGTTAGGTCATAGATGGATAAAGAGTCACTTTCTCCATGCTTTCCTGAACTTAAGAAAAGATGGAGAGAGTGACTGTAACAATTAGAAGATCATTTTTGTCACGCAAATAAATGTATTTATGACTCATGTATTTATGCAAAAACCGTTTACTAAGAGCTTATGATAGCAAGGGACTTTGGTACAACTGAATTTTTTCCCAGCACTACATTTCAACATATTAACTTAATGATGCAACATCTTGATACCTTACTTAAAGATGGAATGCTTTGTTTCTGTAATAGTGAGAGAGATTGTGCATAGCATGATAGAATTGCATATCAAAGCACTACAGACTGGGTGGCTTAAATGACAGAAATATATTTTCCTACAGTTTTGGAAGCTACAAGTGTGAGCTCAAGATGCTGGGGCATCGCTGGTTTCTTCCGAAGCCTCTTCTTGGATTGCAGATGGCCATCTCCTCCCTACATATTCCACTTGTCTTTTCTAATTTCCTCTTGTATAAAGACACCAGTTGCATTGGATTAGGTCAACCTAATGTCTTCATTGTAACTTAGTTACCTCTTTAAAAATCTTGTCTTTAAATGCAGTCACATTCTGAGGCACTGGGGTTGCAACTTCAACTTTTAGTTTTGAGGATACAAGTGAGCCCATTAGGTGGTGACAGCATGGAAGTCGGGACACCTGACTTACTGATCAAACTTGGTCACTGACTCTTGCTTACTATAAGGCCATAAGCTAGTTATTCAGCCCCAGTTTTCTCATATGTATAATAGGTAGAATATTGTCATGGTTAAATATGAACCTTTCATTTTTTATTCTGTTATTCAACAAATACTTATTGGGTAAATGTGGGAAATTGTTTATAAGTGTGAAAAGTATTGGATAAAGAATTTATAAGCTTCTTGCTTGCTTTGGTAGAAACCTGCCTTTCTTGAGGGAACTGAAGATAGTAACCTTGATGTGTCTGCTATCTACTTCACTCTGTTCTGTAATTATTTAGGCTTGCTTTGCTGAAGGACAGAAGGCCGTCCTAAGGAGAAAGCTGAAGACAGTGATCTCCGATGCTCTTGAAAAACTGCCAGACAAAAACTTGCCTTCTAAAACATTCTTAACATAATGCCCTACTTCTATAGCTGGAGACAACAAGAACTTGGTGACCTGATCATGACCTTGTAAACATGAAATAAAGGGAAGAGCTGAGTTTCATTCAGGGAGTTGGCTCTCTTGCCTTCTTCCTTCTCATCTCTCCGAGACCAGAAATAAAGTCTCAAGAGCATTTTTTTTCCACTTCGTTGTTCTGAGCACTTGAGCATTGCTGGTACAGAGCCTGTCAAGCAAACACTCTCTTCCAGGTATTGTGCTAGACATCCAAAAATGTCAATATTTAGTGCCTACCTTAAAGAGCTTTCAGTCTAGGTAGGATTGAAAAGTCTATTTCAGTCTAAATAGGTACACACACACACACACACACACACACACCTAGAAGGAAGGTTTGGAATCAAATAGATCCCAGTTAAAATCCAGATGTTTTATACTATCACTCTTGTGCTTTGGGGCTATTTATCTGACCTTTTCAAAATGACTTGCTTTTTGCAAAATGTGGAATAATAATTTACATTTTAAGATTATTATTAAGATATTATCTCTCTCTCTATCTATCTATAGATATCTATCTATCTATAGATCTATCTATCTATATCTATCTATATAGATCTATCTATCTATATCTAGATATCTATCTATCTATAGATATCTATCTATCTAGATATCTATAGATAGATAGATATCTATAGATAGATAGATAGAGAGAGAGAGAGAGAGAGAGAGAGAGAGAGAGAGAGAGAGAGAGAGAGAGAGACAGAATGGGGAGGGGGGGGGAGCGTTTCTTGGAGTACCAAGAATATAGAATTTTCAATTCATTCTTGAAGCCATCAAATAGTAATGGGACCATAACTGGGAGAAGTAAAAAGAATGTCCAAGTATAAAGGCACTGTTGAGGTTTTTTCCCTTTTTACTACATTTGGAGATCTATATTGTAACTTGTGTGTGTGTGTGTGTGTGTGAGAGAGAGAGAGAGAGAGAGAGAAAGAGAGAGAGAGAGAGAGAGAGAGAGAGAGAGAGAGAGAGAGAAAGAGAGAGAGAAAACTCTTTCTTAGTAGCTATGGTTCTACTTTCTAAGACCTCCTTTGTCCCCTCATTCTCAGCTATTGATCTCACTTCATACTCCAGTGAGATGAGTTTCATGGTGGGGACATTTGAGGGACTGGAGGAGCACATGACCAAAGAGCCTAACGTAGTTCTGGAGGTTGGGGAATCCTCTCTGAGGAAATGGCTGGATGAAGAGGAGGGACTAAAAGGAGGGAACAGGCTGACTCTGATAGGAGGAGTCTTAAGATCAAGAAACAAGTAAGTAGAAATAGGAAGTATAAATCTGTAAGGCCTTGAGGTCATAATCAGGCAAGAGATGTAAATCATTCACTCACTACCTGGCACACACATCAGCATTTAATATTTAAAACATTTTTTTTCTTTACATGATAAAGGGTATGAATGAGAACTCATTTTCTGGGTACTTACATTAAAATGCCAGGAGAGACAATTTGCTTTTTTTCTGTTTATCAAAACTAATAACTAATTTGGAAGAAATCTTCATAAGTTTGTCATTCTCAGTAATGGTTGATTACCCCTCGGAAAAGAGAGTCTCTTAGCACCTCCTGCTCATCTATTTTATATCAGTTCCTGTAGATTTGGAACATATTCTGCAGTATTTTTATGATAAAGATTCCTTGCTTCATTAAACTCTAGACAGGCTCCTGAAATTTTCCCTGGATCCATCCATGTATGTCTTTGTAAAAGTCCAGTTTTAGAAATAACCTTGCTAAGTGAATTCAGCAAAAACTCCCATCCCCTTCCTGATCATCATTAATATTTGATCAATCTCTCATCCAAGTACTAACCAGGCTTGACCCTCCTTAGCTTCCAAGATTAGATAAGAGCAGGCTCATTCAGGGTGGTATATGATGCCAATCTCAATATCATGAATGTGGAGGGAGTGGTGAGGAGTTGGGGAAGCTCACCAAGTGCTGTGTGCATGTATGTCCCTGTCACTCTGAACTACATTATGATATGAGACTACAGTGCACCAATAAAAGTATAACAATAACAACAACAAATTTGATTGGGTTCCTCATCGTTCACCATCCCCTCGGTGATGTCTGATCACCCTGTCTATCTGCTGCATAAATTCTATTAGGTTGGTTTAGTAGGAATTCCCCTGACCCCTTCTATTTCCTGTTAGTGATTTCCCACCCGCTGACCTCCATCCTGCCTTGGGGCTATAAATTTTCACTTATCCATCCTGAATTTGGAGCTGAGCCCAATCTCTCTGCTCCACTGCAAAATCCTATTACTGTGGTCCCCATACCACTGGCAGTGGTCCCAAATAAAGTCTTTCTTATCAGACTTTAAAAAGTATCATTGAATAATTTTTACTTAAACTGTTAATCTTTTTTTGGTGATACTGGAGGTTCAACCCAGGGGCATTCTACCTCTGAATTACACCCCCAAACCCTGTTTTATTTTTGAGACAGGGTCTCACTAAGTTACTGAAGGCCTCACTAAGTTGCTGAGGCTGGTCTTAAAACTGTGATCCTCCTATCTCAGCCTGCCAAGTATTGGGATTGCAGGCATATGTCACCACGCCTGATGAATCATATGTTTTAAGTATTTAATGTAGGATTTTTTTTTCTTTTGAAACAGATCCTGGTGTTTTTATTTTGAAAGTTAAAAAAATATAACTTAGGTTCTCATTGTACCATGTTGTATAATCACACAATTTCTCCTGTCTGTCATAAGATGGAGAGTCTCTATGTGTGAACAGAGTTTGATATAGTTAGATTGCCATGCTGAATCAAATCTATATTTCTCACTCACATCACAGTGGCATCAATAAAGTCACAGGACCTTCTTCACATATTTAAAAATTAACAAATCTTTAATGAATGACTTAAAAAGGAACAAAGCTCGTCTACTCTATCTTCTTATAGGGTTGTCTAGGATTTTTACAAAACTGATCATTAATTTAATATCCCATTTATGTCTTGAAGCTAATAATTTTTCACAGTTCAATTTTAGCAGAGCATTAAGAATTTTATATCTTTACAAACAAAAATTTCCTCAACATATTTGTTGGCACTTGATGAATAGTGAACACAGAGGTTTAATTGATTTGTTCAGTCACAGGTCTTCAAGAACTATTTTCACACCATGAGAATAAAGGTTCCATTGACCTATTTAATGGCTCTAGTATTAGCAGCAATCAATACTGATGAACTGCTTTGTGAAAGGCACTGAACAATTTATTTTGAAATATGGTAAGTCTTCTCTGGTGTTTTCACATTCTGCTCACCTCAAATTACTTTTGAATTTCAAAATACTGTCCTGTCCACAGCTATTAAGTGCTAATAAACATTAACATTATTCAGTTGAAGGGAGCTATCTTGCAGTGATGCGTGAAAAGTGTTTCCAACCTCTGGTTAGAAAATGCTTTGGAGTGGAAAGTAGAAGCCATCATTACTGTTTGCACAATACTGTTTTTACTTTGCAATTTCACCTTGGAAAAATAACACATATATATTCCATGGACAAAAATAACAGAAGCATTTGGAGAAACATGCCATCTCCCTCTCTCTTTCCTGAATCTTACCCTATTACTCAAAGATAGTAGAGCAAAGTGCTTAGATGTGCAAGCTCTGGATTCACTGCCCAAGTCTCAAGATGGGCTCCTCCATGGTAACTAATTTGGTGTGTAACTTTAGGCAAATTACTCAACCTCTCTGATCCTTAGCTTCCTTATCTGTAAGATTAGGGATGGTGATAGAACTTGTTTCAGATGATGGCTGTGAAAATTAAATAAATTCTGACATCATATGCATGTAAAAGAGAGTTTAATAATAGTAGTTACTCAATAAATGTCAACTAGTTTCAAGAGCCAAATATCTTTTCTTATTAAGTACTTAGAAAAAAGGCACGGAGCATAGGGACTCTTAGAAACTGCTATTTACAAATTGACATTATGCTATAAATGAGTTTTGGGGTGATAAGTCACCTATAAGTATACAGAGAGAAATACCCCAAGTGACTTGCCTGTATATGTTTATATCACTTTGAATCTTTTTATGATGTATAATTACATTGCACCGATAAAAGTATAAGAACTATTAGACAATGAAATATAATTTTAGTAATTTAAGCTAAGGTCTTTGCTACATTACTGCAGACTTCATTTTTTTCTCTAGCCAATTTATTCTATTTGATATCTAAGGGGGAACACATATACTCTCACACATGCACAATATGTAATAAGTCCCTGTTATTTGTAAGATGTTTTAAAGATTTAAATATTAGTCTTTGACTTTATTATTTACATTTTACATATATAAGCCCCCCTTTTTACTTGTTATATGAGACTTAATAAGCAATGTCTTTGACAAGTGTTGAGATATAAATATACTGATTAATTGATATAAATCTATCCTTCCCTCCCTCAATTCATCTATCTAACACATTCCTTGAGAAATATGGGGGAAGATAAAGTTGTAATTATGTAGACTATATATTTAAAGTGCAGTTGAAAAATAAAAAAATTCAAGCTCATCTTCTAGATCTCTATTGGCAATAAAGATAATGTATTCATTCATTTCTTCAAAGGTTACTGAGATATCATTTGGACTTTTTAAAGTAACTAAATTTCTTATATAAGAAAAGTTAACAGGGTACTGACCTATTGTGTCTTATAATATTTAGAGAGATCTGAAAAAGCTCACCTTTATGCCCGAAAAGGTCAGATGTGATCAGACACTCTGTTAATAATCCGTAATGAGAGAGTTAAAATTTAAATGAAAATAGGGAATGAGGTGTTAATGAGCTCTAGGACATTCATACTGATCAGTGATTGCGGAAGAAGCAATGAACCTGAAATAGCAAATGCTAGACCCACTATTTTTATTTCTTTTAAAGACAGGCTCAGTCCTGGACACTGTAGAGCTTTGTGCCTGACTCGTTATACACTAAAACATGATCACTTAAACATGGACTGGTACTTAAATATAATTAAATTGGAATGAGCTTGAATACTTATTAGGGGTGGATTTAATAAGAGTCATGATGATCTTAGCTCATTCTCACAGGTCTGAGTGGTGGACTGTGGCTGGACACAGGGCAGACCCACCAGGAACGCCTATAGCTAGGATCGATATAATTAATTTTGACTCTATACTTCTGAGGATAAAACCTTGCAGCAAAGGTACGAACATAGCCAGAGGGCACTTGAAAACTGAAAGACAGAGCCAAAGTGTCAAAATTGGAGAAGCCACCCACACATGCCATGAGTCAAAGAAGCAATTACAGGGTCAAGGAAAAAAAAAAAAAAAAGATAAAGCCAAAAGCCATGAATTGAAAAAAAAAAATGCAAGGTTGAAGAAGGAGATGAAGGGGAAAGAGGAACAAGGACAGCTAGAGGGGATGGGGTCACTAGTTGGTGCTCTGAGGTGTGTATACCTTCCATAGAGTTTTAAAAGCAATGTAACTAGGTTAATGTGAAGTCTGACCGCACAGAATGAGCCTGGGATTTATAGTGCTTCATGAGTTTTGCTAATTGCCACACCTTGAAGACATTTGAATGTGCAACCCCTGAGGACTAGTGCTTAATAAAGGAGTAGAATATCCAAGGCTGTTTTTAATTGAACGTCTGTGGCTTGTTTCATGTATGAGTTAACCTTATTTAAAGGCCAGTTTAGTAATCTGGACAAGAAAATGTCTATCTGGATTCATTAGAATTATTTGTGTGCTTCAGTTGTCTAGAGATGATAGATAAAGGGAGAGTAATGTTTAGTTAAAACATTCGGGTGAATGTGAGACATTTGCCTTACATGTTATTCAACATGTCGTCATTTGCAAAAATGAGAACACGGATATGAAAACAAAAACCTTTAAACAAAAAGGTTTGCAAGCAGAATATGGCAAAAAAAATTTTTTTTTTGCATTCTTTTGCATTGAGATGGAAAAGTATCTTAGGTTTTGACATAACCTTTTGAGTCAAAGATGGACAACTGCTGGGTGTGGTGGTGTATGCCTGTAATCCCAGTACTTGGGGAAGCTGAGACAGGAGGGTTGTGTGTTCAAGGCCAATCTCAGCAACTTAGCGAGACCCTGCTTCCAAATAAAAAAATAAAATAGGGCTGGAGTATAGCTTGAAGGTAAAATGCCCCTGGATTCACTCACTAGTACCACTAAAAAAATAGACAACTAAAAAATTTTTTTGAAACATAAAATATTTATAGTAGTTTTTTTCTTTTTTGTTAGATGCTTATGACATGTTAACTAATTCCTAATGTAAGAAAGCACTAAAAAATAAAAATAATAATTTAAACTTTAATGAAAGAAGCTGATTAGCTGACATTCCTGCTCTGTTTAATCTTTACTGCTGATAACCTAGATAATTAATATAAGTAGGTGGATGTGGACGTTGCTGCTATTTGCCAAGCTGCCAATTGTACAAATGCCAATGTGTAGTGTACTTCAATCTCTTCCCATTTCTCATCAAGGCTGGAAGTAATTTAAACTGGCTCTTCTGCTGATAAATAATATTCTATGCTATTTACAGATATTACACAAAATCATTACAGAGATTCAATTTAGAGATGATTTCAAGTATAAAGCTTTAACTATGTAATCTCCTTATCATCCTTTTACATTCAACTCTTTTTAAAGCGCTTATCTTTACCTACCAAAGGGGAAAAAAAAAAGAGATTATAATTTTTTATTTTCCAAGCTGATGTGAGAAGAGGCCACTATCTCAGTATGAAAGTTGGAGTATCCACAAATTTGACTTGACTGCTGCAGTGTAAGCAGGATCGCAGCAGGTGGCGGAATAATGAAGAAACTGTTGGGATTTTGTCCAGACAAAAGAACTAAGAATTATTGCAGGATATAGTATTATATTTTCCTCTCCAGAGTAAAATATTTAACAACATTAATTAGTCCTAAAATAAGAATAAAATTTATGGAACTAAATTATAAATGCATTCAATAATCAATGGTGGCAACTGTGAAGCAGTTAATATTTGTGGAACCTGGGGCAAAAGTACAAACAGAAGCTGGTGCATTGCATTTCTAAATATTTAAAAGTTAGAAGTTACGCTATCGAAATTTTTAAATACAATATCTTCTTAAAGTGCAGCTGCATGACGTCCTTTTTACCCCTACTTCCAGCTCTGTCCTGTTCTATGGGGGGCTTTGTCTACATATATGTGGACATGATGTGCATATCCATATTCTTTCCATAGACCCAGACAGCCATCATGGCCACTCCTGCGCCTAAGGTGTTACATTAGTGGTGTGGCCCCCTCTTGCAGAATGTACTGGGAAGAAGTGACCAATGGTCCAGAAAATGGGTTCAGCATTTTTTTTTTTTAATTTTTTATTCTGGGGATCGAACCCAGGAGCATTCTACCTCCAAACTATGCCCCAGCCCTTTTTATTTTTATTTTGAAACAGGGTCTTGCTAAGTTGCTGAGGTTGGCCTGGAACTGAGATCCTCCTTTCTCAGCCTCCCTAGTTCTGGGATTTATAGGCATCTGCCACCATACCTGATGAATCAGCATATTTTGAGAAAGGAATTAGGAGTATGGTCTAGAAGGGGTATACAGCTCCCGGTGGAGACATTTTTTTTTTTTTTTTTTTTATTTTTTTTGCGGTACTGGGGATTGAACTCAGGGTCTCACTAGGTAGAGAGTGCCTCACTAGGTAGCTGAGGCTGGCCGTGAACCCGGATCCTCTGGTCTCAGCCTCCCAAATGCTGGCATTACAAGCATGTGCCACCATGCCTGGCTTGGACATGCTTCCTTGTCTTTGAAAATTCCTTAATTGGTGGAGAGGGGAGAGGCAAAAAGAAAGTCAGAAGGGGGACTTGAAAGAGCAGGGTACAGTATAGGGGTCTTCCTTGCTTGGGTTTAAGGATGGTGCTCCTGTGTTACATTTTAATAAGAGATAACATATATAGTGTTTTTAAAAATATAAGCTTAGTATTCATGTTCCTAACCTCATTGAACTTTGATAAACATCCCTGTTAGGTATTTGAGAATTATTAGCACAATTTTACAGATGGGGACACTGAATCTTAGAAAGGCTTAATGATGTATCAAAGGCCCACAGTAAGAAAATAGCAGTGTAGAGCTCGCAGCTCATTTATAGTGCAGAGTTCTTTTCATTGTACCTGTGCATAGGCTGGCAAAGTTTGCAGAAGGCTTCTCTCTATACCTGGCATTCAGTGCAGATTTCATGTTACAAGACATTTTAATGTTTAAGAAGAGAGAAAACACATTGGGTAAGTTTCTTAGGCTGGCATAATTATGGAAAATCCTTCCTTGTGCACCAATGCATCCAGGTATAAAGCCTGGATTTAAACCCTTCTTTTTAGTGCACAAAATTTTAGAATGTCATTCTATTCATGAGAGCTTCTGTCACAGCAAAATGGGATGAACTTCCTTGCTCTTTTGTCAAAGTCTTAGCATCTTCCCTATTAAAATACTCAGAAGTATGGTTTGAGTTTGGGACATTTTTCTTTTTTTTTTTGTCGCTACCAATCTCATTATTATGTAGGAGAGGGGAGGGGAGCGGGTGGAACCTGAAGAGAAACACACCAGCACCTGTGTGCATGTGTGTAAGACTCTGAGCCTCACTGTGGTTTATAAGCACAATGCACCTATAAAAGTATATATAATACAGAAATGCAGTAAAGGTAAAAAGTGCTAACTTTTCTTTTCTTTTTATTGGTGCATTGTAATCATACATCTTTGATAGGTAAAAGCTGGTAGAGGCATACATTCACATATCTCTCATTTAACCCTTCCCTAATTCTGGCCCCATACCCTCCCTCCTTCTCATGTTCAGTTTAATGATTGACTTTGATATGTTTGTGAAAATACATCATGTGCATTAGAGTGCCCCCCCATCACCATCAGTTATGTCACCTTCTTGCTCATCTAAGGTTTCTCCTTATTCATCTAGAGTCCCTCCTCTGACCCACTTTCTCCCTAGCTTCTGCATATTAGGGAGATCATATGATGCTTTACTGTTTGTGACTGACTAATCTCACTTAACATAATGTTTTCCAGTTCCATCCATTTCCCTGTAAATGACATGATTTTGTTCTTCTTTATGGATGAGTAAAATTCTATTGTGTACGTATCCCATAGTTTTGTAATCCATTCCTCTGTTGATGGACATCTTGGCTGGTTCCACAGTTTGGCAATTGTGAATTGTGCTGCTATAAATATAGATACACATGCATTGGTCTGATAGTCTGGTTTCCATTCTTTTGGGTAGATACCCAGAAGTGGTATTGCTGGGGCATATGGTAGGCTCATTGAGTTTGGACCATTTATAGCTACTATGACCACTCCCCCAAGGGTCTATGGCAAAAATAGAAATAAAACTGTCACAAAACTTAATGATCATATACTCATTAGTAGAATGTTTGATTATAAAAGCAAATGTGCATTGGGATGCCTAAATGTTGTGTGGCGGTGTCAGTGACACCCACTGTTATGGCTTGGATCTTAAATGTCCCCAAAGGCCCATGTGCTAAAGGCTTGGTCAACAGTCTATGGTGCTTCTGGGAGGTGGTAGAAGCTTCAGGAAGTGAAGCTTAGAGGAAGAAAGTTAGGTCATTGGGGGTGTGCCCTCAAAGGGGATAATGGGACCCTGGCCCCTTCCTCTCTCTCTTTGCTTTCCAGCTGCCACAAGGTGAGCAGTTTTCTTGGACCACATGCTTCCACCATAATGTATTTCCTCAGCACAGGTCCCAAAGCAACAGAGCTAAGTGACCAGGGACTGCAACTTATGAAACCATAAGCACAAATATACATTTCCTTTTTAAAAGCTGTTTATCTCAGCTACTTTATCACAGCAATGGGAAACCAACACACCCACTTATTACACAGGAAAGTAATTCCAATATTGATTGATTGATTGATTGATTGATTGATTATACTAAGAATTGAACCCAGAGACATTCTACCTCTGAGCTATATTCCCAGCCCTATTTTATTTTTTGAAACAGGGTCTCACTAATTTGTGGAGGGCCTCACAAGGTTGCTGATGCTGGTCATGAACCTGAGATCCTCCTGTCTCAGCTTCCCAAGTACTGGTATTATAGGCATGTGCCACCATATCTGTCTCAAAGTTTTATTTTTGATAAATCATAAATGTAGTTATACATAAATCTAGGTTAAAAGTCCAGAATTTTTTATGAGGCACAAATAGGCTATCGTGAGGGTTTCACTACCATTGATAGTTGCTGTTGCTTTTATCAGAAAAAAATATGACTTTTTGCTGCCTTCTCTTAGGTCTTTGTTATTGGAGAGGAAATTTTTAAAATATGTGAGTTCATTATGAGATCTCAATTTCCTTAATTCTGCCTCTATTAGCTAATGCCACCTATTATGATTTGGATCTTGAATGTCCCCCAAAGGTTCAGATGTTGAAGATTTGGTCCCCAGTGCAGCAGTGTTCAGAGGTGGGCTCTTGGGATGTGAGTGGATCTTGAGGGCTCTGCCTCATCAGTGGGTTAATCCAGGGAGGAGTTCAGTGATGCTGGCGTTATTGGGTGGTAGTGAAAATAATAGGAGGTGGAACCTAGTTGGAGGGAAGGGGTCCTGGGGGGTGTGTCCCTGGGAACTACATCTTGTCCCTGGACCCTTCTTCTCTCTGCTTCCTTCCCATCCATCCTAAGATGAGCAGCTTTGCTCTGTCGTGCCCCTCTGCCACAATGTATGGCCTCACCACAGCCCCAGAAAAAATGGCACTAGTGATGACCAGGTACATCCTCCCTTCCTCTAAGATGATTTTCCCAAGTGTTTTGTCTCAGACACAAAAAGCTGTCTAAGACTCACTTTGAGTTTTAGGGTTTATGGAAATAGTTCCTGACAGGATCAGACATTATTGCTGAAATGTATGAAACCATGTTTTCATTGGCTCCAGTAAATAATTCTCCTAAAGCTGTAACCAGTGCAAAGGATGAGTGGCTTAAGATAATTGCTGTAAAGATGAATGATTATCATTTTAAGCATACTTTTATGGTTTATATGCAAAGATTCTATATGACTCTAATCTCTAAGGTCACACATTATTGCTAATTTATCCAGAAAAGTTCATCGAGAAGTTAGATTGATAGAAATAAATGGTTCGAATATATATCATTGAGATTTAAAAATAGCCACAATAGCCAATTAGCAAGCAGTGTTTTGAAAAATTTTTAGTCCCTAATCACCTTTGAATTTTGTAGTAGTGATTTTTCTTGTGTACTTGTGTGAGAGAAGAGGTGTGGGAGGGCAGGTGCCCAGTGAAAGGGATGCTGAGCAGAAACAGAAGAATTTTGAGTGGGATCAACTTTTCCAAAATATACTCCTATCTGTAGAAACTAATATGTGCCTTCTCAACCATATCTTTGAAAATCATTACATAAAATGAAAGATGTAACTGGTTCAAGTGTGTTATGTGAATATTATGCTAAGGAATGGGAAGAAACAAGATCTAATCTTGAAGTTAAATTGAAATTCAAAGAATATCTTACAGTGAGTTTCATTATTATTCTCAATGTATGTTTGTATACAATGCATATATGTATATTTGTACTGGGAATTGAACCCAGGAGAATTTTACCTCCGAGCTAGACTCACAGTCTTATTTTGCTTTTTATTTTGAAATGATCTTCTTAAGTTGATGATACTGGCCTCAAATCTGCGATCCTCCTGTCTCAGCCTCCCAACTACTGGGATTATAGGTGTGTACCTTCATGCCCAAACCCATTATTTTTTTAAACTTTATTGACACTAGTGCAGTTAACTTCATGTATATTATTAAGTATTTTTCCCATAATGTGTTAGATTTATAATATGGTTCCCAAATAAGTCTGGTAGCATTTTTAATAAATGACAAAATAGCAATATTTATTGTCCTATGTATTATGTTAGCAATACTACTTTAAATTTGAATAGACAATAAATATTTATATACCAGAAATTGGTAGGTTGACAAATTATCAGACCGATGCATGTGTATCTATGTTTATAGCTGCACAATTCACAATAGCCAAACTATGGAAGCAGCCAAGATGTCCATCCACGGATGAATGGATTACAAAACTATGGGATATGTACACAATGGAATTTTACTCAGCCATAAAGAAGAACAAAATCATGTTCTTTGCAGGGAAATGGATGCAACTGGAAAACATTATGTTAAGTGAGATTAGTCAGTCACAAAGAGTTAAGAAGCATATGTTCTCCCTAATATGTGGATGCTAGGGAGAAGATGGGGCATAGG
>PVLC010003842.1:0-20029 GCA_004027655.1 Graphiurus murinus | reverse complement strand
CGCATGGGGCAGAGGGACACCCTAAGGCACATGATGTACTTACACAATCATATCAAGGTCACTCACTGAAGTGAACCTGATGGGGAGGGAAGGGGAGGGAATGGGGAGGGAATTGGGGAAGGGGTCAAATGAGAAGTGTGTGCAAATATGTTGTTAACAACTTGTACTTAACACAAATGTATATGCTATATTGCACGAATTACTACAATAAAAAAAAGAAATTGGTAGGTTGACAATTTAATATTCAGGGACACATTTTCAATGCATGATTATAAAATTCACATAAACACAACTGTTTTATAGAAAAAGTATACACTTTTCAGTATACACTGAAAAGTATACCATAGTAACTCAGAAGCTTACGTATGTCTACTACAGCTATTTGCATGTTATCTAATGCTTTGAGTAGGAAACTTGTTGAGCACCATTAGGAAACTTTTTGAGGATCAATATGATGTTCAAAAAGTTTATGATTAACTGGGCATGGTGATACACACCTGTAATTCTAGTACTTGGGAGGCTGAAACAAGAGGATCAAAGATTTGAGGCCAGAGTATGAAAACTTAGTGAGACCTCATCTCCAAAAAAAAAAGAAAAAAAAGGTGGGGTGTTATGGGGTGTAGCTCAGTGATGCCCAATACCACATCCCTGCTTCCCTCACACACAAGTTTTGGAGCATTTTGTATTTCAGATTAAGAATGCTCAACTAGTAAATTTTATGCAAATATTCCAAAATAAAAAAATCTCTCAAGGCTGAAGCACTGCTGGTCACAAGTGTTTCAGATAAGAGATATTTAACCTGTAGTATTTTAAAATTCTTTTTTTCATTAGAAAATGCTCACTAATAGTGAATAGGTAGTTGCATTAAAATATGATGTACTGTTATTAAATGCAACATTATACAACATTAAAATTATCAGTATAAGTAAATTAACATTTCACTTACTGGAATATCACTTGTTGAATATTTCAAGCTGGTTTGTACTTGCTGCAAAAACAAAAAGCTAGCAAAATAAGAACCCAAGTAGTCAAAACAGATGCCAGAGAGCCAAATATTCAAAGGTAATATGCTAGAACAGTATCTTTGGCCTCACAGAAAGTAATATGTTCTTATTTCAAAATATTTTTATAAAGAACTAGTTATATTTTATACCACATATTTTTCTTCATAGGAGATTCAATCCCTTGTACCTTTCAGATCTACTTCATAAACTTCTGCTTTGAGTTCTTTCATGATCCATTAATTCTGAGCACTTAAATTCTCTTAAATCCATTATACATTGTTAAAAACAAGGAACACAAGCACACAAGCTACTGTCCATAGAATAAAATCCCAATAGTTGCAATTAACATACACAATTGCAATTACTTTTTTATATTTCTACTTCTTACTTGGTAGCTCTTTGAAGTCTGCACGTTTTTTCTTTGAGTTGCTCACACTTTATATATTGAGTAAAACATAGTATAACTTCAATTAATATTTCCTGAAGTAAACTGTATTAATAATAACATATTAGAGAGAGGAGAAGTGGCAATAACTATTATATAAAAAGTGCCTGATAGCAAGGAAAGAGAAACAAAAACCATGACAATCAGATAGCAGAACTCAAAGAAGATTACTGAGCGTAGGAGAAAATAATTATGAACTTTTCAATAATGCGTCATCGTATCAAAGTACTAAAGCACATTAAAATAATTTTTAATAATAATCATCTGGAATTAAAATATTCTGTTTTAAAAGATGTGGAAGTGTGTAATGCTTAAGGAGAAAGATTTAGGCACATGGAGAATTATAAAAATTACCTGATGATAAAAGAGAACTAGAACACTACTAAGCCATTATTGGCCATACATAACAAGTCACTGTGGTTCTAGTTTGTATAAGAACAAAGAGGAGAATGGTAACTTTTCATGCACTCAAGGTTTATAGAAACCTCTTAAAGAATATAAATGTGCAAGGTATTGCCACATTTGATAATCTTGAAAAGAAATTGTCCTATTAATATATGACTCCCTTTAAATTTCTTAGTGAGAAATATTTGGAGTTCATCTCAATATACTGTGCTGGTCCTTCTCTGTATTACATTAAATCTCACTTCACGTGGTGAATTTATTAAAAGAAACGAGGGTTATATGGTTTAAATTCGATTCTTCGATCTCATCTTTCTCATACAATAAAAGTTATTGCGATACTTATATAAGAATGTTTCTTTGCAGATTTTATGGTTAAATATTACTCACTACATTCACCAAAACCCTGGTAAAGAGCGCTACTTTCATTTTCAGTGAATAAAAGTAAGAATGATTTATTTTCATAGCAGCGTGGTGACAGACAGGATGGTTTATCCTAGGACTCCTGACTCTTGAGGCCAGTGCTCTCTATGAAACCCATCTGCAGACTTCTCTTTTGATCGCTTAAGCCCATAAAAGGTACTTCATGTTAGAATTATGCTTTTTCAAAGGCGGTAAAGATAAGTCTTCTCTGTAGGTGGTGCCTCCTGGTTATCACTAAAGCCATGAAGAGCACAGATTTTTCAAAAAAAGAAAATCTCACAGTTATAATGGGTACCTGAATGTACTTGGTCAAATGTTTCTACTGTCTAGTAGTTATGATACATTACCCTGTCTTTGTCCTTCAAAATCAGCTTAAGCACAACATTTCCTTCAAGAATCCTTCCTTTTTACTTCCCAGCTTGATTTAGATGCTCTTTTCTGTTCTTCTTAAAAATCTATGTACACCTTTGGCTTAACTCTTACCAAGTCACACTGAATTGTTTTAATTTTCTTTTTAGTGAGGTAGAATAAGCTATTTTGAGGCAAGGGCCATTTAATTTGTCTTTGTATCTCTGGATCCTAGGAAAGAAACCATCACATAATAGGTTTTCAATAGATGTTTGTTTAGTTAATAAGTAAATTACTGGAAACTGTAATTACTGAAAACCAAAAGCAGACTAGTATGTCTTTGGGGCAAGGAAAACAGATAGTTTAGGAAGGAGTAGCAGAAAACATGGTGACATTTAACTTCAGGATTTTTTTTCAGGCGCATTGGAAGTATCCCAAAAGCTAGCCTGTGATAGTCTAGATGTGGCCATCATGATCAACAAAACTGGAAGTTTAAGAAGATACAGACAGGAAGTGTGGAACAGTCAAAGAACTCAATGAATGTGAAACTTACAGCATTTCAAGTAATCCAAAAACTGACTTTAAAAGTACTTCATTGGCCCCTAACTTAGGCTCAAAGAGGAACAACAAGATAACAGATTTTGAGGTGATGGAATACAAAAGACATGAGGCCGTTTTTCCTGGGACCTGAGCACTGGCTTTGTGAGCAGATTGGGGGATGGTTGTTTCTAAAAAGGCCCATCTGAAACTGTAATTACTGAAAACTGAAAGCAGAGGAGTACTTTTGGGGGGCAAGAAAAACTAATAAATGAGCTGCTGGACTCCACTTTCAACAAGGAAGCAAGATGAAGTAAGGATACCCCCCCTCCCCCCCCCACAGGACAATAATATACTTAGAGCGAACAAGATGCCTAGGAAGGAGACGCTAAATGAGTAGTTTGGGAGGACAATGTGAGACAATGGCATCACAATGGCACTCGGATGGTTTGATGTTCGGAGCCCCAACATGGAGTCCAGAAGCATGGAGTCCAGAGCGCAGTTACTGTGTCCAGACGTCTCTACCCGACCCGCTGAGGCTGCAGCTTTCTGACCAAGTGAAGAGGAAACAGCAGAAGCACAGAACACTGACAGCAGCCAGCCAGAGAGAGAGTCGATGAGCAGGACACACCGCTGTGCTGAAGATACAGACTGTGTGGCATGTGGGGGATCCCCTCTCTCAGGTGTTTAATTAAAATTTATGTCATTAAATGCAATCTTAGACATTTTCTGAAACTAATTCTTCTAGTGCTATAAGAACCCCATAGCTACTTTCATAAAGGCTATGAAAATACCATTTATTAACCACTTCTATGTACTTTATTTTGATTCATTTTACATCACTTATATATATATACTTTATTTTGTTTAATTTTCTACTAAAATCTATGTTAGGTCCTTTCATCTGTTCTTTTGTTTAATCTTTACAATAACTCTAATCTTCACATTAGGTTCTATTATCCTCATGATGCATAATGAGAAATTGGGCTTCAGAAGGGTGGAGTTAACACTCACAATCCATGTAGCTAATAAGCTGCAGAGCAGAAGCAGGTCAAATTGAAATCAGGTGAATTCCACAGCCTCCATGTCCCATGTTCTTGCTGGCTGTGGTGACACACACCTGTAATCTCAGTACTTGGGGGTCTGAGACAAGAGGATCACAGGTTTGAGACCAGCCTCAGAAACTTATTGAGGCCCTCAGCAACCTAGGCAGACCCTGCTTCAAATTTAAAAAAAATCATATATATAATATATATAATATATATATTAATTATATACATATATTTATATATAAATATAATTTATATATAAATATATATTAATTATATATATACATATATATATGTATATATATATGACTGGGACATTGCTCAGAGGTAGAATGTCACTGGGTTCAATCCTGAATATCCCACCCCCTGCAATCCATACACACAAATTATGACCATAATTGATCTCCTGATCAGATCCCAACTCCCTCAAAATGTCCTTCCTATAGGGTTCCAATTTCATTAAATGACAACCCTACCTTCCTAGTTATTCAGACCTTGGGATCATGCTTGACTCTTCCTTTTCTCTCAAACCCATATGTAATCTGCTAGAAAGATCTATCTTATTGATGCAGAATCCCTCCACTTCCTGTACCTTCCATAGCTGCCCTCATGGATCACGTCATTACCACATCTATGACAAGGAGCCTCTGTGTTCTGCCTTGTCCACCACAGGTGACCCACACCAAACCATCCACTGTAGTAGTTTTTTTTTTTCTTTTTTTGTGGTACTGGGGGTTGAACCCAGGGGCATTGTACCTCCAAGTCATACCCCCAGCCTTATTTTTTATTCTTTATTTTGAAGCAAGGTCTCACTAAGTTGCAGAGGGCCTTACTAAGTTGCTGAGGCTGGCCATGAACCTGCCATCCTCCTGTCTCAGCCTCCCAAATACTGAGATAACAAGCATGCACCAACACACTTTGCTCTACTGTGGTCTTTTTATATTTCAACTCAGATAGGACCACTTTTCTAGTCAAACCTTTCTAATGCCTTCCCACTCACTCAAAAGCAAAGTCTTAGCTGTGGCTTGCAAAGAGGTAGTTCTATTCAGCTTCTAGGACACCCCCTCTTGCTCACTGCCTCCTGCCTTTCCTTGGGCATGGACTGGGACTCCTACCACAGGGCCTTTGCACTGCAAGTCCCTCCACCTGGAATGCTCTTCTACAGCTGGGTACATACATGGCTTGCTCCTTCATCTTTGTAGGTTTTTGCTCATGTGTCATTTAGAGGGTTTGTCCTTGACCATTATACATCATGAACCACTGTGTAGATCATATATCACAAGCCACTGACTCACAACTCATCCCCAGCCGTGTTGTGGGGCATGACTCTGTGAATCTGAAGTTCTTATTGGTGGCGTGGCCTTGCTTGCACTCCCTGGTTGGTGAGGCATGCAGAAATTGGGTTACATAGCAGGAGAAAATAACTGCATGGTATAACTCAGAATCAGAGCTAACACGGACTAAACTGCCTGTTTCAAAGTTTTCCTGGTATTTGTCCCACTTATCTGTGGTTGTCTGTGGCAACGCGCCAGAGTACAACACGTTCACTTGCTTTCTGCTCAGGTGCAGAGGGAAGCATGCTTGCAAGGGACCTGTCTTCCATTAATGGAGACTGTTTCTTTATTTAGGATTTAAACAAGCTGTGTCTTCTCAGTTAGTTAAATGAAACATTTCATGTTTTGTGGGCAGTTTAGCTAGAATCTAATTGTTTTGTTTTCTAAAGGAAAAACACTCTTTTTCCTCCATGAGTTAATAGCTTGCCTTGGTGCTATCAGACAAAGAAATTAAAGACACAATATATTTTGTGTAAGTAGGTTTATTTTAAAGAGTCATTTTTATTTTGATTGTCTAATATCAACTCTTACGCTACCAACCATGTTGCCGTCAATGCAAAAATGAAGAGATTCACTGTTCTTCTCATTTCAAGACAGCTTGAAAACACCCTGCTGCCTTTTTCCAATTAGCTTTCTAGCTTTGCTGAGCCGAAGCTCTCACTCTCAATGTTTATTTATGTGTTGTGAAGAAATGTCCTCAAGTCCTTTCTTCAAGAGCAGATTAAAATAGAGCTTTCTCTATCACAAAGAAAAAAAAAAAGAAGAAAGAAAAACAAAAAAAAGGATAGAAAGAAGAAAAAAGAAAATCTGAAAATTCCAAGAAATTTTAAAATTACATTTATTTGACAAATGTTAGTTAGTGTCTGCTCTGAGGCAGGTGCTGTTCTAGGTGCTGAATACGCAATGTGAATAAAACAAACAATAATCCTTGCACACAGGCAAAGAAGAGGACACATAATATCTGTAGTATGTCAGATGGTGCTAGTGCTCTGGAGAACAGAAAAGCAGGGAAGCAGACTGGAGAGCAGTACCCAGGCTGGGAGGGATGGGTTTGCAGCTTTGATAGCCTCAATGAGAAAATAGCATTTTAGCAAATACCTCAAAGAGAGGAGGGAATTAGTTATTTAGATATTTGGGAAAAGAACAGGAGCTTTTTTGGTGGATAAAAAGTAAGCAAAGAGGTTCTGAGGCAGGAGCTGTTGGGATGTTCTCTAAATAGCAAGAAAGTCAGGGAGGCTGGAACAGAATGAAGCAGGGGAAGAGTGGAAGGGCTGGTGTGAGGGGAAGCCCCAGTGCTCAGGCCCATGGGAGTAATGCTGCCTTTGATTCTGAGAGGAAGTCATGAGAGAGCTCTGAAGAGAGCCAAGCCACCATCTCGCTTGGGTTTCATAAGAACCATTCTTGCTGTTTGTTGAAGGCAAACTGTAAGGGACTGAGAGTAGAAGCAGGGATGCTGTCATTCATGGCTGACTACACAGTTGACTGTCATTTTTCACAGTGGTGATGTTCCATAAATCACTGTGAAGACTGAATTAGCCAATACTAAACTATTGCCCCAAGGAGAGAGAGAGAGCATTTGGTTCCTGGGAGTCACAACATTTTCATAAGCAGATCAATACATAACCTGGCTCCATGCATGTTTCTGCTTACAAACACCTTACTTAATACTTATTTTAGATTCACCAACATTGAACTCATGGTCAACAGCACTAATTCAAGCCCAAATGAGCTTATATATCTTTACTCCATAAGACACACTATAGCCTTCTTCCATTTAGGAATACAAGAAAGCACTTCAACCCGATTGCATGCCATTTAAATAGCTAAATCAGCCTGGTGTGGTGGCACATGCTTCCCAGTACTTGGTAGGCTGAGACAGGAGGATCACAGGTTTGAGGACAGCCTTAGCAAATAGTAAAACTTTCATTAACCTAGCAAGACTCTGTTTCAAAATAAAGATAAAATTGAGCTGGGGATGTAGCTCAGAGGTAGAATACCCCTGGGTTCAATCCCTAGTCACACACAACACACACACACACACACACACACACACACACACACACACACACACACTTACCAAATGCAAATGCAAAAAGCATGGCACTGAGTAGGCTTTTTTAAAAAAAATTTAATGGATAAGACTATAGAACAGTACCCAGGGATGACACACATTTGGGTGATAAAACTATTGAGAAATAGAAGGAAGTGATTGGTTTTTTTATGATTTGCATAAACCCTATTTTTTTTTTTACTTTTATTGGTGCAGTATAGCCTCACATCATAATGCAGTTCATGGTGGTAGTGACATACATGCACAGAGCACTTGGTGGGCTTTCCCCTGGCTTCCTCCCCACTCTCCACCTTCCCCATACAGGATATTGAGATTGGCATTGGTATTCTCACATATGTATTTAATGCCAATGGAAGTGATTTTCCTTCTCCCATCCCCTCATCTACCTCTAGCCCACCTCCCTGTCTCCACTGGAGTTTCTCCTCCATTATCTGATGTCCCTCTGGTATTCAGACTACTCTCTAGCTTCAGCAAATAAGAGAAAACATATGATCCTTCATTTTCTGTGACATATGTTTTCCAGGTCTGTCCATTTTCTTCCAAATGACAAAATTTTGTTCTTTATTGTTGAGTAGAATTTCATTGTGTGTATATTCCATAATTTTGTAATCCATTCATCTGTTGATGGATACCTAGGTTGGATCTGTAATTTGGCTATTGTGAATTGTGCTGGTCTAAACATGGATACACATGTATCACTATAATATTCTGATTTTAATCCCTTTGGAAAGACACCCAGGAGTAGTATAGCTGGATCATATGGTGGATCCATTTCCAGTTTTCTAAGGAATCTTTACACTGATCGCCATAACGGCTGGACTGATTTGCAATCCAACCAACAGTATAGAAGAGTAGTTTTTTAGAAGGGGACTTGTTTACTGCATGGGAGTGGAAACAATATGGTAGAGTGTCCCTGATATTGTTCAGATCTTAAGTGTCCCCCAAAGGTTCATATATGGGAGGCTTGGTGCCTAGCATGGCACTTTGGGAGGTGGTGGAAGCTTTAAGAGGTAGAGCCTAGTGACAGGTCTTTAGGTCGTTGGGAATATATTATTGAAGGAAACTGTGGGACCTGGTCTCTTTTCTTTTTTGCTTCCTCGCCATATGGTGAGCAGTTTTGCTTCTTGTGTGGTTCAGATTTAGAATATTTTCCACCCCCTAACCCTCATGGAAACAAGGAAGCAATGTTGGAAGCAGGGCTTCATTGCTAAAGAGGGGTCCCTGGGGCTGTGGCTTGGGGGATTATTTAAAAAAAAAAAAAAAAAAAAAAAAAATATATATATATATATATATATATATATATATATATATATATAGTCCTGCTTCCCTTGTTTACTCTCTTGCTTCCAGCCTTGTTGATGTTAAAACAGAGCTTTGCTCTCTCCCTCTTTCTGTTTCCTACCACTATGCTCTGAGCTTTACAGATCTAGTGTAACATGGACTCAACCTCTTAAGTATCCAGAAACTGTGAACAAATAAATTTACCTTCCTCTAAGTTGTGTGGTCAGGCTTATTGGGTCACAGCTGTGAGGATGTTGACAGAAACACTCCCCGTGGCACTCTCATTGTGGTACCTTGCTACTAGCCCAAAGCAATGGGCCAACCAATCAGGCACTGAAATCTCAGAGACTGGGAGCCAAAATAAGCCCTTTATAAGTGAGTAATCTCAGGTATTTGTTATAGTGACCTGCAGCTGACTAACACAGTCACCTTCTTTGGCTTCAGCAGGGAACTGGAGCATCAGGTACCTCAAGTTTTCATCACAATGTGCATGTCTGCGGATGACTGTGAAAATGACCTACACTTTGATTTCAGGGTTATAAATAATTTTTAGCAAGTACATACATTCTCAAATGCAGAATTGTGAATAATGAGGATCGATTATAGTATTTTATTGGTAAGCAATTCTCCATTTCATTTCTGAATGTGTTGTGACAGCTTTTGTCTGGGACTCTACAAGGATGTTTGTAGAGTCAACTGACCTGGGAGAGGGAAGTATTACTTTTCTTCAGGGTTAGTTTTTTTTTTTTTTTCTCTGACTGGATGATGGAGATGATGTGTCCCTCTGTAAAATGTATGGACAGGAGTTTTGGCAATCTTTGTGTGGATTGAGGGTTTCTAAGCCTGCTTTGTGAGCAGGATCCATCTGGGCCTGTCTGCATTTCCACCATCAGCTTTGTGGACAAGGGGAACTGGCAAAGCCATGAGGCTCCTGCTGTCTGTTGCACTCTGAGGAATAAATTCCTTTGTTTCCAACCCAGGCGTCCCATGTCTTTTGCCAGCATCTATGAAACCATGACAGGCTACATCAGTAGCTTGCAAGTAAGATAAAATCTCAGGCCATACACAATTATTGACATATTTATAATTTTCAAATTTTATTCTTAACATATTTTTTAAAAATTTTGCCAACAAATTAGGGAGCAGATGCATGACTACTGAGCCTGCTTGGTAAGAGTACTCTTCACATTTCTTGGTAGAAGCTTCCATTAAAATAATGAAAGAAGTTATTTTATTACTACAGTCATTTTAATGCACAAATATCCCCTTGAATTAAACAATATTTCTCTTACTTTTCCCCCTCTATGAAATTATAGAATGTTCTTTTATCTGACTTCCAGAACCATCTTAGAGTTTAAAACTTCTTTAGGTGGCTACACGTACCTACTGGCAAGTCAAAATAATGCTATTTAAGTGTGGTTTTACTTAAAGAAAGAAAAAGTATAATTTGAGAAATAACTGCAATTTCACAGATATAAGAGCTATTGTGACTGAGATTGCATTTTGAATTGACACTAAAACACCGGGCAACTGTAGCTAAAAATACAGGACTCTCCTGCTTTTCACATGAGAGTACTTTGTTAGAAATTATTAATACAGATAATGTTTTTAAATTTAATTTAATTGTTTGAGTCCTTTTTTTAAAGGAGGTCTTTAGAAAAACCTCCAACCTTGGAACAGAAAAGAAAAATCCCTGATAGTGCTTTATTTTTTTAACTATTATTGTAACAATGCTGGTATTCATGCACAATAAGTCATGCAAGAGGGGTATTTTTTTAAGTAAATCAGATATTCTATTACAAAAAAAGGCCATTAGAAACTTAATTTAAAGTGATATACTACAAAAGGGCCAGATCTCATATCTTGATAAGGTTTTCAATTTGAGAACTAGCATCTTACATCGCCAGCACTAAGCCCTCTTAAGAATAGTCTAATTTGAAATTTAAAAGAGGCTGAGAAGGGAATGAAAATTCCCACTGATGACTCAGCTGAGTTTGGGTCTGCACTCTGCCGACTAAATCTTCATTATATCTCTTCTTCCTGATGTCTTATTCTTGTCTGTCAATCATCTAGTGCAGAGAAATTTATGGCAAAAGGCAAAACCTAAAAAGTCTAAAAAAGGTAATGAAACTTCTTATTCATCACCTCTTTTTAAGACATGACATCTATCAAATTAAAATTTCTCTTTTAATTTCAGAACTTTGTATCTGTCAAATTAAGTTTCCCTATGTATAATTTTTTTATTAAATAGCATATGATGATAATATCTAGAAAGTGTATGGAAAAGATTATAAAAGCAACTGTGGATGGAGCCGGGCGTGGTGGCGCACGCTTGTAATCCCAGCATTCGGGAGGCTGAGACCGGAGGATCCGGGTTCGAGACCAGCCTCAGCTAACTAGTGAGGCACTCCACAACTTAGTGAGACTCGGTTTCAAAATAAAGAATAAAAAAAAAATAGGGCTGGGGGTGTAGCTTGGAGGTAGAACGCCCCTGAGTTCAATCCCCAGTACCACAAAAAAAAAAAAAAAAAAAAAAAAAAAATAAAAGCAACTGTGGATGGATATGTAATCTGTTTCTCATCCTATACTCACAAGGGAGGAGGTATGATGACCACTTTAGAAACAGGCAGAATTCATTTGGCTCTAGACCCATCCTGTAAGTGTGGACCTCCAGCCTCTAAATTTCCTTTCCTTTTTGGGAATCACCTCCACATGTTTTACATGAATTTCTAGTCTTTGAGATGTCCTTGGCCCTTTCCCTCCATTTCTAACTTTTTGCCTGGTTCTATTAGATTGATAGGCATACATGAGCAAAGGAGATGAAAAAGCAATGGGAGGGATAGGATTCACTCAGCGCTTTGAAAGATCACTTCACCTTGGGTGTTGGGGAACCCCACCCATTAACCATATCCTTCTTGGTCAGGTACTACCTTCTTAAATCTCAAAAGAACCAGGTGCAACCTGCCTAAGGCACTGTGTCCAATTTTGGAGCATTTGCAGAGCAGGGAGGAACTGACTTTTGTCTGCCCCCCCTCAGTTCATTGTAATATCATTTACATTGCATTTTGACACCTCTCTACCTCAGAGATTTGGCTTAGGTACTGATGAGAAATTTTCCCACATGGAAGCGTCAGTGCAGATGTACTAAGGTATGGTGCGAAATAGCAGTAACCATCTCAAATACGTGGTATACGAGGAGGGAGGTTTTCAGACAAAATATAAAAACCTACCACGTGAAAGACCCCACATCACTTCCTCTCTTGGGATGGCCAGGTCCAAGTTTCTGGGGTGTATGCTTGCCTTTCTAATACTTGGTCTTCTCTCTTAGGATGGCCAACTCACTTCACTAAATAAATCTCTTGTTTATCCTATTTGTGTCTCCTGATTGAAATCTTTCTTTCACGAAGACAAGAAGCAAGGAATTGCTGCCCAATTACAATCCTAAGCCTTCCAAATCTTGTCAGCCTGGTGAATGTGCCTCCTTGCCCCAGCTATTATTGCCACTGCTGCTGCTAGGTTGCTGTGCTAGACTACCTTCCTGGTGCTGGATGCCTGCTAATGCTGGGCTGGCTCTGCCTTTGTGCCTGTCAGCGCCTCTGTTTCAATGCTTGCTCCAAGGCTCTGAAGACTGCACAGAAATGTGGAGAATACCTTATCTACAGTACCATTCTCTGTTACCCAATTACAGGTTTGCTAACATGTGCTCTCAAGTTCTTGCACAGATTTTAAGTAAAAAGTTGTTTTCATTGCTTCCTTCAGTTTCTCTATAAAAAATTCATCGGAGAGTGAACACTATGAAGTAATAAAATTACTCTTACCTCCTGATAATGAGGGCATTGCTATTTAGTGGAGCATCCTCATCTCTTATGACAAATTCTTTCTCTGGAGGCAACTCAGAATTTGAAGGCAATATAATCTTGGTGGTCTATTTTATCAGTCCCCCAAACTGGTAACAGGGTATTGTAGTTCAGAGCATAGACTTTTGGTGCCGTGTTACTGGGGTTTAATTCTAGCTCTATTACTTACTTCTTCTATGATCTTGAGCAAGTCACTTAACCTGTTTGTAATCTCCAGTTCTTTCATCTGTAAAATGGGAGAGTTGTGAGTGTAATAAAATATATGTAAAGTACTTAGAATTGTGTTTGGCTATAGTATGCCCTATGCTGGCCTTTGCTATTAAAATTATTAATATGTTATTATTTAAAAACTGAATAATAGTACCACTTTATGATTACTGAAATTCCTTTAATTTTATGTCTACTTATGTTGACCATGCTCCGGCTATATTTGTTTAATTATCTCTTTTATCCATTTCCAAAAGTTTTGATTCACCCTACTGTATTGTCATAATATTTCAATGGCTATCAGCTAAAGTTAGAATCAGTCTAACAGGTCAGTCCGAATGATAAAGTTTAACTCATGTTCAAAGATTGATTAAAAAAAATCACATATGAAAGTAATCTTGAGATACAAGTGTCAAACATGAAGTTCTGTTTTCTGCTCCTGAAAATCCCTATCACTGTTGATGAAGGAAGGTAAGAGCAATAACCTTTTTGTATAGAATCCCAATGGAAGTAGAAATGAACGGTCCACTTCAGCTCAACACTCATTCTGAAAACGATGCAGGTCACTGACTCGGTACAAATGAAGTTCCTGTTTGTTTCAACTCAATTACTAATGAACATCCTGATTGCCCTCAAAAGTAAATTGGCAGCTGTGTTAGGTTCTGCAAGAAATTTGTACCTCAGGCAATCCAACCTCAGATCTCTGTCCTCAATGTAGCTTCCAGATAGTCCCCTAAGGACAGACTTAAGTAGAACATTTTGAGTAAGTACACAACTACAGAAAACAAACAGAAGAATCAGTGCTCTGAGTCTGAGTTCTTTGAAGTTAGGTCAGAAGTGACTGGAAGTAGAAGGATCAAAATTTTTCTCTCAATCTTTGCTTGAGTCTTTGGCACATAGGTATGTATCAAAGAGAGCATACTATTATTTTTTTTTATGAATCCAGAGATGACATTATGATAGAAGGCAGTTATATGCTAACAAACCAAATACTGGCACAATAGGACACTTCTAGTAGAGAAAAATTTTATAGTTTGATGATAAGTCTTCATCTATAATACTGGTTTAAAGATCTTCAATCTATAGTCTTATGTCAAAATTTACTCTATATCTGTTAAAACATGTAAAATATTCTAAGATTACATATGATATATAATATTCTAAATGCATTATTGTTACATTCATTATACATCAAAATATTATAATTATTAAAAGAAATTAAAATGATTTCCTACCAATATACAAATAAGAAAGAAGAGCATAGAATTATAAATTATACAATATGGAAAAGGATGAGTTTGCGTAGTGAGATGGTGTACATAGATGAAGACTTTAATTTTGTAACTAGCAAGACTGTTGAAAATCTCAAATCTCTGTTTATTGGTGATAATTTCTCTTCATCGTAACTTTTCTTTAAAAAAAAATTGGGCTTTCCAAATTGTGAGTCTGTTAGATGGAAATTTTCTATGTCTTACATAATTTCTTGAAAAGTATTTTAGAAAAATATGTTGAAGAACATATGAAGACAGATAAATTTACAAAGTTGTAAAATTCCTCAAAAATGCAACACAACTTAGTCTTTTATGTTTGTTTTGATCTCTGACATTAATAACAATGCTTTAGATTTATGTATTTTATTAATTTACCTTTGAGAAGGGATTTGGAAATAATATGAATTTTATTTTCTTATCTTATGCTTTATGCAAGTCTTGAAATCTGACGAATTCCAAAGAAATTCCTTTCTTGTAGACACTGTGGTTCCCTGATTCTAAAATTGATTTCTGTGGTTCTTCTCTGGTTTGTATTTCAGAAGCATGGTTAAGTTCAAAAAGTGGAGTACAGGTCTTCTTTTGGGTGTTGTGTTTAGCAGTTTATCCGAGTAAGGGGTCTGAAGTTCTGAGTAGTACTCAAAGATTTTACTGAGTTTATTTTTGGTCAAAGCCTGTGTTTTTATTATGTCCTTTGTTGTTCAGTTGTGGCTTTCACACTAAAATGTCTCTCAATGACAGTTTCCATTGGTAGAACCTATCTAATTCCCTGATTACTGGAAGGGAAGTATGTAATATTCACTTACTCATGACATTGGGGCAGTGGAATTTTTCAATCAGCTCCTTATTGTCTGCAAATTTTTTTATTATATTTTTCTTTATGGGTTTTTGAATTCTATATGCCTATTTTGTAATCCTACATTTTTCTGGCCTTATAAAGCATCCATTTATATGCATTTATTCTATTTTTATTCTCTTGTATCTATTGTTTTATCAGGCAGTTTCAATATTCTGGTACTACATAAGCTTTCTCTCCTTACTCAGGCACTGTAGTCTGTAATAATAGCAATCAAGGCAGTTCATTCTGACAAATGTGTGTCAGAAAGAGCCTGCTGTGACTTTGAAATATTGAAAGTGACTGATAACATAATGTGTGAAGCAGAATAAATGCATATAAATGGAAGTTTTAGCTGAGCAGTCAAAGTATGAACTAAATACAGTGTCAGAATTCGGCCCTGAAAGCTCTCAGTGCCAGTGGTTACAATGGAAATTACTAAATGCACTTTGAAAAATGTTTTATGAATAAAGCAGTGGCCAGAGCTTTATCATTTCTCTTTGTGCTCAGGCTTCTATACAAACCACAATGAAGTGATGTTCCTTTAAAAATTTTCTGGCATGGAAAGTCACACATTGTTTAAGAAGAAGATGAAGAGAGTAAAGGGCAATTGGGAAATATGATAAGAAAGAGGACACGGTCGCTAAATGTAGAACATGAAAAGGTTGGCGACTGGACAGCGAGGGTCATAGTAATCCCACTTACAGTAGTCTTCCCTTATCTGCAGTGATCCTTTCTGCAGTTTCAATTATCTGTGGTAAGCCATGGTGCAAAATATTAAATGAAACATTGTAGGAATAAATAATTCATAAGTTTGAAGCTGTATGCTGTTCTGAGTAGCATGATGAAATCTTATACTGTCCTCACCATCCTGCCCAGGATGTGAATTATCCCTTTGTTTAGCGTTTCCATGCTGTATATGTTACCTGCCCATTAGTCACTTAGTAGTCAACTTGGCTATCAAGATTACTGCTGCAATATTACAATATTTGTGTTCAAGTAACCCTTATTTTATTTAATAGATCCCAAAGCTCAAGCCTAGTGGTACAGAAAAGGACAATTTAACTCTGGTACTATTCACAGTGTATATAGAGTTTGGTTCCATCCACTAGGGGTCTTGGAATGTATGTATCCACTGTGGATAAGGAGGGGCGTGAGATACTATGAAAAGAAACACTCAGGAAATAAAAGAAAGACTTTGGTAGTTTTCTAAAACATACACTTATTTTTGAAAAGCATGCTGACATTTAAAAATGGAATGTTTGAAGAAAGGGATAGTAAAAATAAATTCTTCTAATATTTGAACATTGCATAGGTGGTAAATAAAATTTTCACATGTGTGAGATTCACTAACTTTAAATATTTCTTGCTAACTCTTATTTGTCCAAAGGTAGAGCTCTTAATAAAATCAGATATACTGTTATATGAAGACTCCAGCAGAGAGAGAATTCTCATCCAGTATGTTAAAAGTATGCTGTTTAAAGAGATAGGTAAGTAGTCAAACTCCTGGGGAGACTGCTTTCATTCTCCTCCTGCACCCCTTTTCTTCTCCTTTTCTACCCTTCCTCTCCCAATTCTTTGTCATAGCTAACTATATTTAGAAGGCAGCTTATTCTTTCTCGGGGATGTCAAATCTGGAGATGCAAGTTAAGAGGGTTTGTGAGTTTTCTGCTGGCAATTTTCACACATACAAAATAGAACACTTCTGGACAGTGTTATAAATATAGGTATTATAGAATATGCCTCAGTGCGTGCTCTTTTTAGAAGTGTGAATGAATTTAGTGTTCTCAGGTCTCAGAGTTCAAGAGTACAAGCCTGAGATACACTGGAGCTGGCAGGTGCCTTAGGAAATGTTGCCAAATATATTAACTAATAAAAATGGAATTTGCCTTCCCTGCCATTATAAATGTGATTATCTTGAGAAGACTAAACACTGGGGTGGGAATGTGACTGCGTGGGGAAGGCACAGAGATTGTGCTAACAAGTTTGCTCTCATCCTTTGCCCTGTAGTGGAAAGTTTTTTATTGTCCCACATTGTCCCTTTATCTCTCAAGTTTACTTTTTTCTCCCACTTTCATTGTATTATAGGTCAGTATCATCTTTCATCTAGATTATTGCAATACATTTCTGATTGGTCTCCCAGCGGCTATAGAGTCCTGCTCTCGGATAATCAATAAACCAACACTATAGGCAGAGTGAATTTTATAAAATACAAGCTTCTTAGATCTCATTTCACTGGAAACCCTCTGATGGCTTCAAATTCCTCTCAGGATCAAGTATGAACTGTGGCGGCATCTGCTGCCCTAGTAACTAAGGCCAATAGGTCCCCTGTGAACTTCTGTGTCTCCCCCTAAGTTCCTTTGCTGCCATATGTTGATTTAAACTTGATTTTATATGGTGACTCTTACTCCTGTTTCTTCTACTTAGAATTTGTTTCATCAACTATATGAGTTTTCTAGTATCATCAGTACTACAGACTAGATGGCTTTAACAAAAGATGTTGATTTTCTCACATTTCTGGAGGCTGAAGTTTGAGGTCAGGGCAGTGGCAGAGTGTGTTTTTCTGATGCTCTCCCTTTGGCTTGTAGGTGACTCTCCTTTCTGTGTCTCTGTCACAATGCTCTTCCCTCCATGCTTGTTTGTGCCCTAAACTTCTCTTGTAAGAATACCAGTCATATTGGATAGAGAACACCACGTTGACCTTATTTAATCTGAGTCACTTCTTTAAAGACTGTGTCTTAAAATATAGTCACATTCTGAGGCACTGGGGTTAGGACTTCCACAATTCAGCCCACCACCTCAACCAACTTCAATTGTTCTTTAAATTGTCCTCCCAGCATCCATTCCACTTGGAAGCCTTCCCGAGCAGGTCCCACTGAGTTCCGTAGGTTTCCCTGTGTTCCTAAAATATATATTCCAAACAGAAAGCGACACATTCATTTGCTCACCCTTCCACTTGAGAGTAAGCAGCTCATAGGCAGGATCATGTTCAGCATGTTTACAGTTATGAATCTACGCCTACAGTGGTAGCTGGCACTTAGTAGGTGATTATCAACTACTTGTAAAATGGGATGAAGCACTGCTAGTTTATATTCCTTTTTCTTCTCTTTCAAAGCAATTTACACTAACTTGAAACATTAAATATTACATATGGATGGGTCCACTGATATCAGTATACATTTTAAAATCTTTATTGTCTCTCTAAAGTTATTTTTCATATTAGCCCTGTAATGGACTACATCAGCATATCCATAGGAATGGGAACATTGAGGTGATGCCAGGTCCCATGTTAAATGCTCTTCCTACCAGCAGCTGCATGGATTTCAAAAGTGCAAAAATGCAGAAACATGGAAAGCTAAGGATTCAAAGATGCTCTTTACCAGGTGTTTCATTGTGGAGCCAATCTGTGTGTATAATATAAGCTCTACCAAGTGACAATATCCTTTTGGAACTCTTCCTGTGCAATTTGGCAGCCCTGAATTTTTAAATCCCAGGTTATCAAAAGAAGGACTCCTCTGTGGTGTCTGCAAAACAGGTCATGTCCACAAGGTCATCTTTGGTGGAAAAGAAAAGGTACATTCTTACCTGTGGGAACACATCAATCGGTTGTCTACTCTCAGGGTTAAGATGGATTTTCAGTGTTGGCAAAAGATGTGAGAAACTCTGAAGGTGGTGTGCAATGGCTCATTATTCAAATCTTTCCTAAAGGGATTTCTCTACCATCTTTTGTGAGATTATGCAGAATCTGTATCCTGGAGGTAGTCAGTTTTCAGAGAAATGATTTTACAGATGGTGGTCACAAATGGCTATTTGAGACCTCAAATGGTCACCTTCACATCTGAATAAAACTGAGTCTGATCATTTTATATTCAGTAAGCTGGCTCTATAAGCCTTTGTTTCATAATGGAATTTTTTTTTTTGCAGTATGTATATGAAAGGATTCAAGGGACAACTCCGTTTAAAGCTTTCAGTTTGTTACCCTTTTTATTTTAATCAATGATAACACAGAAAAGCTTTGCTTGAAGATTTTTTTAAAAGCTTCTCTTTGAACAGGATACTTTTCTCATTTATTTTTTACATTTTTCTACATGAACTGAAGGTCAAAAAAGTTCTTAGATTTAAAGTAGGACATAGAATTCTGCATAAGCCATCCCAAAGGACTTTTTTTTATGTAAGAAATGTAAAAGGCAGAGTCAGCAACATTGGCTTAGAAACTCCTGTGTGTCACCCACTATACCAAGCACTGAGTTGCTTAAAAAAAGAAGTCAGACAGAGGCTCTTTTACAGCAATTTGCTTACACATTTATTATTATTTTTGTCCCTTCTTCTTGCCTCCACCTTTTCACAGTAATTTTGAGCAAGGTATATGAAATTCTAAGATCTATAGATTTCAGGGAAAAAAAATTGGGGAATTGACAGGATTGCTCAATTTTCATTTTAGTAATGATATTTAAAAATTCATATTCATATCCTAAATAAAAGGAAATTTAATTCTCCAAATAGGAAGAAAATATATCAGAACAAATGACAGATTTTTTGTTTTCAGTACTGGAGATTGAACCCAGGGGCATTCTACCTCTGAGCTACACACCCAGTCCTATTTTTTATTCTTTATTTTTGAAACAGGGTCTCACTAAGTTGCGGAGGGCCTCACTAAGTAGTTGAGGCTGGCCGTGAACCCAGATCCTCTGGTCTCAGCCTCCTTAGTACTGGGATTACAAGCGTGCACCACCACGCCCAGCTAAATGACAGCTTTTTAAAATTGAATTAATGCTCTCCCTAATATGTGGAAGCTAGGGAGAAAATGGGACATAAGAGGGACTCCAGGTGAAGGAGAATTCTTAGGTGAACAAAAATTTGACTTAATGGAAGGTAACGGAGGAGGGGGGGACACCCTAATGAGCATGATGTACTTATAAGATCACATCAAAGTCAATCACTAAACTGACCAGGAGATAGGGGGAGGGT
>PVLC010003841.1:0-92060 GCA_004027655.1 Graphiurus murinus | reverse complement strand
AGAGAGAGAGAGAGAGAGAGAGAGAGAGAGAGAGAGAGAGAGAGAGAGAGAGAGAAATGTGGGTAAGATCCAGAAAATGTGGCCGATCCAAGCTTGAGGCCGGAGCCACTAGCTGTGCCCATGTGACCTCCTGGTGTTCCTGCCTGCCCTGCCCCCCAGGCCCCTTTCCTGACCAACAGAAGTTTTCACAGCCTTAGAGATCCCTTTAGCCTTCATGTTCCCGAAATCCAAGCTTGAAGCACAGAGAAAACCTCTTCTCAATGGTCCCTTGAATGTTTTTGTGGCCTTTTAGCAGAAAATGGCTGTAGATCAATTTCTTGTTTTGTTTTCCAAGCAGAAACGCAGTCTCAGGCCTTGCCTCTCCTTTCCCCCCTCACTTCAAGCACCTGCCAACCTGATAAAAGCGCCATAAATTTAGTTGTAAAGGCCCCAACAAAGGAGCGAAATCCTCTCCTACCAGGGTGGTCAGTGGGACAGGCTGTCGCCAGGAAGGAGGAACAGCTGCAAATGTGGCTCTCGTGTAGAGTGTAACCAGCCCCAGCCGGGGGGCCAGAGGCTACGTCACGACACACAGCGGCAGGGAATGACCACAGAGAGTGGCCTGGGCTGGGCGTTCAGCTCCTAACTTTCATCACAATATTATTGGGGCTCAAGGTCCAGCTCGTTAGAAAACGAGCTGAAAAAGGTGTGTGTGCATCTGGGGAGCCTCTCCCCAGGGTCCTCTGCAACCAACACTTCCTGGGGTGAGGTGGAGGCCAGGAGGCTGCTCAGTGGAGAGGGGGGAAAGGGAGAGGGAACACGGGCGCCTGCAGGGCTCGGAGAGCTGGTCATTCTGGAGCAGCCTCACAGGAGAGGAGGAGGGCGGAGCTTCAGAACAGTCTGGACTTAGAGAACCCGAGATGGAGGGGGAGAGGACTTCAAGCCGACCGGACTAACAGGCTTGGCTCTCCTGAATGGCTTTCATTAGCCGCTGGTTTTCTTATTCTGAAAGGTGCTTTTTGTTTTGTTTTGTTTTTCTGCTCTGAACCAGCTCGTCCCAAATGACAAGTGTGTGTGGTATTTCACCATGTATGGAAGCAGGTGGTGCTTTCTCACTTTACCTTAACACATACACGTACACACGCACACACAAGCACACACAGGCACACACACACCATCACCATCACCATCACCACCGCCATTACCACTACCAACAACAACAACCTGATAGCTTAGCTTGAATAATTGCTTTGCTCTGTCTCTAAAAAATAACCTAGAGAACTCTTGTTACTGTCAATGCTAATCAATGGAACTTAGGCTTATGACCAAGTGGGACTCTGGGTCATGTCAGAAAGCTCGTGGCCTCCTTCTTGAGCAGGACTAAGGGAAGATGTGTGTGTGTGTGTGTGTGTGTGTGTGTGTGTGTGTGTGTGTGTGCATTGTTACCTGGTTTAGTCATTTTTTATATTTCAGATTCCTGATACAGAATAGTGTCTTTGAAGCCGGGCATGGTGGCGCACGCTTGTAGTACCAGTACTTGGGAGGCTGAGACAGGAGGATTGCAGGTTTAGAGCCAGCCTCAGCTACTTAGTGAGGCCCTCTGCAACTTAGTGAGACCCTGTTTCAAAATAAAGAATAAAAAATGGGGCTGGGAGTATAGTTCAAAGGTAGAATGCCCCTGGGTTCAATCCCTAGTACCATAAAAAAAAAAAAAAGAGTGTCTTTGAAATTTCTAGGGATCTAAGCATGATCACATAACTCCCAAACTAGCAGGGATAGGGGCCGACCAACTCATGTGTAGATGATCAAAGGGTGGCCCTGAAAAGTTAGAGAGATGGCGCATGTAGCCGGGTGTGGTGGCGCACCCTTGTAATCCCAGCATTCGGGAGGATGAGACCGGAGGATCCGGGTTCCTGGCCAGCCTCAGCTACCTAGTGAGGCACTCCGCAACTTAGTGAGACTCGGTTTCAAAATAAAGAATAAAAAATAGGGCTGGGGGTATAGCTCGGAGGTAGAATGTCCCTGAGTTCAATCCCCAGTACCACAAAAAAAAAAAAAAAAAAAAAAAAAGAGAGATGGCGCACGTGTCACCCACCTGGTCGGAGATCCGGGGACGGAAGACGGAACTCTGGGCTCCTCTTCCCACGTGCTTTCTACCCAGGCTGGATTCTACACCTGTTTTGCAGAATTTCCTGTAGGTTTTGTCCTCAGCTGGAGGCAATAAATCACATTCTGGGTTTATGTATCCACATCTTTATTAGTCAAATGCTCCCCAGTACTCTCTACTCTCACACTGCGGCAAAGGCCACACATGAGCAGGGGGACCTGGCGGGGACTCTGCTCCCACAGGACGCGAGGACTTACTCATCCAAGCGCTTTTTTTGTTTTGTTTTGTTTTTGTCCCAAGATTGGTTTCTCTTGGGCCTCAATTTCTTTTTTTATCTGTACCTATTCACTTATATTAGTTTGCATACCCACACTTACATAACTCACCTTGACAGCCGGGAAACACCAACAGAGCTAAACGCAACTCGTGGTACCTGCAAAATCACCTGAGTTTGGGTAATATTTGCCTTCTTCCCACAGTGATCATATGATGAGGACTTTTGAAATCAAGTCAGTATCAAATCTCTTCCTTCCTTCCTTCCTTCCTTCCTTCCTTCCCTCCTTCCTTCCTTCCTTCCCTCCTTCCTCCTTCTTCTCTCACTCGCTTGCTTTCTTTTTGGTACTGGGGATTGAACCTAGGGGCATTCTGCCTTCAAGATACACCCCTAGCCCTTTTTATTTTTTGTTTTAAAACAGGGTCTCCCTAAGTTGCTGAGTGTCTCACTGAATTCCTGAAGCTGGCCTCAAGCCTGCAATCTTCCTGTCTCAGCCTCCCAAGTACTGGGATTATAGGTGTGTGCCACCAAGCCCAGCTACAAACCTCTCCTTTGAAGATGGAGTTAAATGACTTGCTGAGGAATGGTGGGCAGAACTGGGATGGAATGGCTTCCCTAGAATCACTGGTATTTCTTCTTTCTATCATGTCACAACCACGAGCTGCCCCCAAACTGGGTTTGTGTCCTCTCCTCACTTCTGCCCAAGCCCTGGCAGAGAAACCAATGGGCAATTGGATGTGCACAGCAAGGGTAGGCAGAGGATAAGAGACACCTGAACCCAGCCGCACTATTGCACCTGTTACCCACCAGCCATCCGTGCATACCTCAAGTGACATGAAATTAAAAGTTTAGTTTCTCAGTGGCATTAGCTACCTCTCAGGCGCTCAGTAATCACAAGCAACTAGTGGCTATCATATTGGAACAGATGTGGCACATTTCTGTCATAGCAGAAATCTCTAAATCTTATGCCACCAGGACCTAATAGTGATAATTAACATTTATCAAGCACCAACAGAATACCGGGCCCCGTCATTGGTGTATTTTTTCTTACCAATTATTTTATTAATCTTCATAAAGTTCATGAAGTATTACTACTTGCATTTGATAGAGGAAGAAATTGCTGTTTAAATTCTGAATAATTTTATGTCTCTTCAGTAGTCGACAGCAGAAATATGAACACAGATCTGCCAATGGTACAGTATAAGATGACCTCTATTTTCCTGTGAGGTGCCGTAGAGACTGCTAACAAGACAGCACACGTTAGTTGAGCACTTACTGTGCGCCCGACTGTACTAATAGGGAGCATACATAAATCAGAATCTTCTATAAAGTGGGTATCATTGTTATCCCCATTTGACAGGTGTAGAATGAATAGAGAGATGTTGAGAAACTTTTTTATGGTCACCCACTGAGTAATGGTGGAGGCAGGATTTGAACCCGGGCAGTCTATCACCAGAGTGCCAAGCCACTGCTCCACACTGCTGAGCAACAGGAAGTTGCTTCTCTGTGGTACTAAAGGCAGGGACCCAGCCGTGGCTTAGGCTCCAGCCTCTGCTTGCAGGGCTGGTCGTTCTCTCCTGACAGGTCTCTCTCCGCCAAGCTGTGACAGCTAGAAGTCATCACATCAGGGCTGCCTGAGCAAGTCTTGGATGGAGCCTTTGGCTGGTCGGTGGACCTGCCCGGCCTCAGCTCAGCGCAGCTCCGAGCATCCTGTTGACTCTCCCTCTTGCCCTGTAGCTGGCCCCGTGGACATCCTGACATCCTCCAGCCCTGCTGGCTGCATTTCAGGCAACACGGGAAAGCTCTCTTATCCTTTTGTGTGAAGCAGGTCTGGCTGGCCAGCCATATGAACCAGCTCACGAAGTTGGCTGTGGTACTTGCGACACTGGTCTGGTCTGTAGATTTTTATTTAGTTTGGTCCAGAACCAGGTACCACATGAGCACCACATTCTGCCCGCCAGCCCAATCAGGATATTCTGATTTTTGTTTTGTTTCATTTTTCCATTGCTTTGATATGTTCCGAGAATGACTGCCATGGATGTTTCTTTCTCCTTGTGTTTCAGTGATGAAATTCTTTGAATTTTCTTTGTTAACATTTCATCTTGGTCCACTTTTGTTTGCTTTTTACACCCTTAGCAATATTACAATTCTCGCAGATGGGTTGAAATCCTTTGAAGGCTGTTTCAAGGGGGCAGGGAGGGGGGCTCAACAGTCACCATAGGAAAATTCATAAATGACTTTATGAGCATCATGCCAGTGAGGTTTGAAGTTGGAAGTCTCTGCCTAAGACCTGGACACTTAGCGTCCTTTATATATTCTGGAACAAATCGATACTCAAGCCAGCTTCTAACCATAAGTGTGTGTGCTGGCCTTGCAGAATCCTGGCAAGTGATTGGCAGAATCTTTTGGGATCCCCTAGAGCTTCTTAAGTTAGGTCAATAAGCACTGTGTGCATGCCAGCTCGCATCATCAGAGGCTCTTGCAAAGCTGGCGGATGCGGCGCCTTCCTCTTTATGAGGTACCACAGGTACCAGAGAGAGGGCCTCCCGCCCACTACACAGCCAGCACACGGCTGTCCTGCAAGGGGACAACCGGCCTGAGTGTGCAGCGCTGGATTTGCCAAAGGCTGCCTGAGTTTTGTGACAACAGAGAAGGAAGCAGTGGGAAGTTTGTGAGAGCTGTCTTATCAGTCTCCTGCTTTTTTCCTTTGAAAAGGATGATGAGCTTGAAATCTTGCTGCATGTCCAAGGATACATGCATCTTCTTTTCTTTTTCTTTCTTTCTTTCTTTCTTTCTTTCTTTCTTTCTTTCTTTCTTTCTTTCTTTCTTTCTTTCTTTCTCCCTCTCCCTCTTCTCTCTCTCTTTCTCTCCTCTCATTGAACCCAGAGGTAGACTACCCAGCCTCTCCCTCCCTCCCTTTCTCCCTTCCTTCCTTCCTTCCTTCCTTCCTTCCTTCCTTCCTTCCTTCCTTTCTTTCTTCTACTGTAGTACTAGGGATTGAATCCAGGGGGTTTCTACCTCTGAGCTACACCCCCAGCCCTATTTTATTTCTTATTTTGAAACAGGGTTTCACTAAGTTGCTGAGGCTGGTCTTGAACCTGTGATCCTCCAGTCTCATCCTCCCATCTACTGGGATTACAGGTGTACACACCAGTGCTGCTTCTTCCTTTTCAATGTGAAAATTTCCTAGGGTGCAGGGTTGTGACTACAATTCATGATTCCACTTCTAGCTTTCTTAAGTAGGAGCAAATTCACATTTCTAAACTATTGCCATGAACACTACAAGAGGCAGTGCATTCTCTCTCATTGGACATACTCAAATACAAGCTGGTTGGCTATTTAGAGGGAACATTGTGAAGGGGATTTAAGAACTGAATGGGCAGCCAGACTGGATTACCCATTCAAACTCTGACAGGCTCTGATTCCAGAACGTTCTCTACTTCCTTACTGTTCTACCCATTAAACAGACCACACTTTATCTTTCTCAGGATCTTGGCCCATGCTGTTTATCCCCGCCCCCACCCCAAAATATCAGCACTCTTATCTTCCTACATGGCTACCATAGACTTTTAAAAAAATGGTTTAGATATCAATTGAAAAGCTCTCTTCTTAGGCCAAGTGTGGTGGTACCACCCAAAACAAACAAATAAACTAACCATGAAACTTTCTTCTTAGGCCATTTCTAATCCCCCTGCCAAAGTATGCACATTATGTCATTTTCTATCTCAGAATCCATTTAATTTTTCCCGAAGTGTATAGAGTTTGTAAGTATATACTTGTTTGCAGGTTGGTTATCTGTAGACTGTTTTATTCATTAATGTATGCCCATATGTAGTATATACAGACACTTAAATAATTTTTATAATGTCTGGCTGCCTGAATGAATATGAAAATCAGATTAAAGTCACTTATAGAATCTAAGCTGCAGAATTTTTTAGCTGGAGGACATATTTAGGGACAATCTACTCCATTGCTTAACGGTGAAGTATAAATACCTTTAGTTTCTTCTATTTCCTTGCTCCACAAAGCTGATGGTTGAGCTATGTAAATTTCTAAGCTCTATATAGCTATTGTTTTTATTATGTTACACATTAGGACTTGTGTGTTGCACCATCAGAAATCCTAGCCAAAGGAAAAAAAAAGTTGTTTTTTGTTTACTTTGCTCTTCAAACACTACCCAGAGCTTGGGTATACATTGAGAGCTTATCACTTTCTTTCCAGATCATTTGGGATAATCTCACCATCTTTTCGGACTCCGGGTAGCTCCAGCTTGTGTGTCTGCAGTGGGTGGACCCTTGAGGTCTTCTCTGCTCCTGTGGGTGAAAAATGACCCTGCTGTCTGACTTGTGGTCACCGCGGTGAACTCTCCAGGTGGGGGCTGGTCACCTTGAACATGATAGAACCAGAGTAGAAGGCACCAGTGACCAGGCGCATGAGGAAGCAAGAGGGAGGAAAGCAAGGTCCTGAAAATAGAAATCACATCAAAAAATAGATGACGAGTTGATAATGCCTGGAGGCCTTTGTTTAGGAACATTCTGGCACTATAAAGGGAAAAATGACAGTACCATGTTCTTGTGTGAAGCCTGAGTTGGTTTTCCTTCAAGAGCTCTTCCCAAAGAAGGCCTTGTGGGTTGTGGCTAGCTCTGTTTTCCATTTTTATCTAGATTTATTCTTTAACGCAAGTGTTATTTTTTTTCCTCAAGGATTGCTGTATCATCACATTAACAATAAGATAAACAAACTTGACAAAAAATTCACTGAAAACAGTAAATGTGGTAATTGCATATTCTGTCCTAGGTACCCCCCCCCTTTTTTGGTCTCAATTAAAAAGCAATTCCAGCAGTTGTGTATGCTGTATCATTTGTTCACCTTAAATAAATACTTTCGGGATCTAAAAATATAGCAGAAATAAAACTTTCTGAAAAAAAAAAAAAAAAGCTGCAACTCAGTATCACATCAAAAGTAAGAAGTGGATTTCAGGGGATCGGGATGGTTTTGAAGAGGCATAGGTTTTCTGATAAGTGAATTCCATTATCGATCTGGATTTAGGGTGTCTGGGGGTCTGTATGAGCCCTGGACCTCCAGCTTAATGTCTAAACACTCAGATATTTTAGATTTGATTAGACTTGAAAACATGAGTTAACTATACCCACTAACAGAGAGTTCATGGAAGTAAAGATTTCAAGTAGCATCCGGTTGTCTCATGACTGTCATCTAGTAATGCATTTAAATTCTTTCTGCTTGAATTAAACATGATTCCTAAGCGGAGCCAATAGTGAGAATGTGTGAAACCCTAAGTGGAGAGTGGGTGCAGGAAAATGAGTTTGCACTCCTAGCGGCCTGGGCTCGGCGACAGGTAAATGACCAGGGGAATGTCAGAAAGAAGGCAAATGGTCTGTCTGCCTGCTCTAGCTTTCACACCGATCCAAGGAGCAGGAGGGCCTGTCCCCATAGGGACCTGTCTCCTGCCACCAGCCCCGACGAACATGAAGACTGAGCAGTTTGACAAGGCCTCTCCCTCCTCACCCACACTCCCCCGTGACATGCTGAAACCAGCACCTCAGACAAACTAGTAATGACCAATCCCAGTGACAGTGCCGGGGATTTTACACCCGGGCCAAGTGCCAGCGCCAAGGCCGGGAGGAGGTACGGGTGGGGCGGGGATGCCCTACCCTCAGCCCTGTGTGAAAGCAAGTATTAGGGCTACTGTTAACGCCGCGCTGCTGGGGGACTCGAACCGGAGGCTTTCCCCGAGATCTTTTGGAGGTGGTGTCTTTGGGGGAGGTCAGGAAGGGGATTTTACACCCCAGGTTTACATGGAATCAACAGAGGTGACCAAAGGGGCAGGACCCGGCTGTCAACCCCACTTTGGCTAATGGAAGTTTCATGGCTCTTTTGGCTGTTGCTGCATTAGTCATCTAGCCTACATCGAACAGGCCTGAAGGTGATTTTGTTTTGTTTGTTATCTTACTCTGTTTCTGAGGGTCAGGAATTCAGGGATGGCTTAACTGTATCATTTGCTACAGGTAGGGTCTCTTGGGATGCCAAGACGTCATCCGAAGGCTCTGCTTCCCTCCCGCCCACATGGCTGGTTGGCCTTGGTTCCTCCATGTGTGGACAACTCCACAGAGCTCCTGAGCGGCCTCAGGACACGGGGCTCAGCTTTTCCCAGAATGAGTGATTGAAGAGAGGGCAAGGCAGAAGCCACCGTCTTAATGTGGGAGTGGAATTCACAGGACGTATGCCAGGAGACGAGGGAGGGTCGTAGTGGCTCAACTTGGAGACTGGCTACCCCAGCTTCCTACTCTGCCTGTGAGAATCTGCCATGGGGAATTGGTCCACCCAATGCCCCAACTCTCAAGAGCTCCACAAATCTGCTGTTCATGGAAATGCTTTAGTGTGCTTTTATCCTCCTATCTGCCTCGAGCAGGTGGTGGCTCAGTGTTATGTCCCAGCTTGGACAGCAGTGTGCATGGGGAAGAGCCAGACGGAGCACAGCCAGGCACGACTCAGAATGCACCTTTAAAGCCCCAGAGCATCTTCCTGCTCTAAAACGGGCAGTCGCTGGCCCCAAAGAGCTAACAACTCATGTCCGAATTGTACTTGGGAGCTCTGGGGAGAATTCGGCCTTCCTCGATTTCTGCCCTTTTCTTGGAGGGAAAGCACCTTGCTGGTTGATATGGGAGCAGAAGAGCTAATTGTTAGCTGTTGCTTGGTTCACCTTTTGGTGGGTTATCTGTGGAAATTTTGGCGAACTTCCATTATTTTCTGCTAATGGTCCAATCTCATTTCAACTACAAGGTTTCAACTTTTAAGTGTACTGAAGAGACAGTACATAGACTGTCCTGAGGAGTAAATATCGTGCGCCCCATTTTACAGTGGAGTCCACCGAAGCTCAGGGAGGTTCATGTCTTTCCCAATGTCCCAGCTAGCAAATGGCAGAGCCAGGATCCCAGTTGGGTGTGTCTGATCCCAAATCCCTTGAGGCACTACTCTCTCCAGAGCTCTGGCAGAGAAGAGGCATAAATGCAGAATGGAGAGAGGAAGGAGAGTAGGACGACCCTGTCGGCAGAGGATGGAGGGCTGGCACCTCCTTTTTGGAGTTGCCCTACAGTTAGAACTTGTCTGTCTAGGAAACAGCGATGCCAGGCTGGTGACAGGCGCGAACTGCGCATGCGCTCCTCCGCCTCCCCTCCTCCAAGGAGAGCCGCTGTTAATAACGGTGGCTGCTCTAAGCCAGGCCTCCTGCTAAGTTAAGCACCACTTTAACAAAGTCCTCACAACATTCCTGCGAGGAAAGTATCACAGCCCGCATTTGCAAGCTGGGGAGGCAGGGGCGAAGAGTTTTCGTCGCCCCCTCAAGGTCACAAAGCCCAGCTGCCCTGGCTCACGTTCCGACCCCGGCGTCTGACTTTCAGGCCATCAGGACTCTGAACACCATGTTCTGCAGACTGAGGCTGGGGTCGCACGACCGCGTGGCGCGCTCCTCTCCGCTGGAACTGACAGCGCCCGCGGCGACAAGGAAAGGGCAGGGTGCGCCGCGGCTCCTCCTGGAGGCAGACTCGCGGAGGCCGAGCGAGGGCAGCCTCCGAGGGAGCCTCCTCTGTGCTCGGGGACCCAGCCCGCGGGCATTGGCACCAATGCCCAGGGCGGGGACGCGCGCGGCCGAGCAGGCCGGGAGGTGCGGGGCCCATGGCCGTGGCGCTCCGCACCCGGAGTCCTACTCGCCACCCCCGCGGGAGCCTGGCTGCAGAGCGCGGTGGAGAGGGCACCCCGCTCCGGCCTCCCGGCCTCCCGGGCCCTGGAGGCTTTGTGTATTTGGAACCCGATTCCCCGCCTCCCTTCCCGCCCCCCACCCCCACCCCCACCGCGGACCCAAGTCCGGGTGGAGTACCCAGCGATTAGCCCGCGGAGGGGCGGGGGCGGCGGAGCCCTCCCCGGGCCGGCCCGCGCTCCCGCCGGCGCTGCCTTCGTGCGCCACCTACCGGCCGCTCGAGGCGCGGCGGCGCCCGCCTGCGCTGTTCCCAGGCAGATCTTCATCTCCGCGGACAATAGACAATGGGATTTTTTTTTTTTTTAACAATGATTTATTGGGGGGGGGGGAGGAGGAAGGAGGAAAGGAGGGAGGGAAGGAAGGAGGGAGGAGGGAGAGGAGGAGGAAGCAGCAGTGTGTTTGTCATCGCTTTAGGGAAAAAAAATCTCTGTTCTATCATTGTTTCTGCATATCCATTATATTGAGGACAAAAGAATCCCGTTCTGGAACAACAAAGCCAAGGGGAATGTTTTCTGTGGCTGACATTTAATTGTGTGCGCAAGGTGCTACATTGTCGTGGGGAGAGAGTGTAGAATGGAGGAGGGCACAGCAGCTTCTGCTCAAAAGCCTGACTTTTGTGCTTTAAGATGTGAGCCCTGTCCTCCACTTTTATTGCCTTCTATGTCTCCATTTAGGTTATATGCACTCCACACCAGTCTACATTTCTATATAGTTTCCCAGCCCCTCGCCAGGATTCCATGTGGATTATTTTTATGACACCCCTGGAGTCCAGTCTTTTACAGCTAACACGGATAATCAGGTTTTGCTGCACAAACTCCTTACATGGTCCTTACTAAAAGGATCCTAATTTTTCCAAGCTGTTAGAGACCCTGGAGAATACCTAGTCCAACCTTCTCATTTTACGGACGAAAGAGGTAGAATGCTTATCCAAAGTCACCCAAATTAGAGGTGGAGACAGGAGTGGATCTGTTTCCTAATCTTTGTCCCTGTGACCTGGTGTTTAATGTTTGGGTGTCTAGCACTTCCTGACTTGCCCACCCCCATGGCCTCCTTTCTGGAAGGAGACACCTATTCCTACTAAGTTGTGTTGCACAAAGATGGGTGATAAAGATGGGGGGTACACGTGCAAGCTTGCAGGCTTAGTAGCACCCCTATTCACTCCCCTCCACTTCATCCCTTGTGTAGGGCCAACAGGGGCCAAATGTGGGTGTCATCTCCATTTGTTTATTTCATTATGTTTTCATCATAAGTTAATGCATAAAACCTAGTGCAATTCTCCACAGTTCTCCAGAAAACATTTTTGCGGGGCCGACCTTGGCCACTGGGACAGAAGAACGAGGTGTGAATCTTCCGTCTTTGGAACTTGTGCTCAGCGGTCTCTTGGCAAGGGTAGTTTGTTCTAGGGAACTAGAGAAATACAGACTTCTTTGTAAGGCTCATGAAAACTCCTCCGAGGGAGATGCAGCTAGCTGATCATGCTGCAGAACAGACATTTTTCTTATGCCATCCTCCAATACTTCCCACGACAGACGGCACTCCCCTTTAAACTCTTGGTGTGTCACGCTGCTGAGACGGGAGAATTTTCAAGTCTTAGATGAGAAGGAAGCTCAGTAAACATCTTTGCACATCAGAAATAAGTCAACCCATCACAGCAGCCTGCTTGCTTTAAAGATTGTTCAGTGTGTTTAAAGCAAATAGACTAATCTCACAGTCTGCAGACAACTAGACAACAAGCAGAGAGAATTTCAAAACAAAAGACCAGAACATTCCCTAACTCTCTTTAAACTGTCTTCTAAAAGCACAGTGAAGGAGGAAACAAACTTGGGTTGGGAGTGTCCTTAAACCTTTCTGCTGAGTTTGGGCACTTTAAGAGCTTCGGTTTATATAGAGGTCTTGTGACGTGTTAACAGGAAGCAAAGATCTCCAAATCTCCTAATTTTTCTTTGTTTCTTTCTCACCACTGTCTTTCCTGTATTGGGTAGTGACTCACCCCGTCTCCACAGAGGCCCACAGTTCAGTGATACACACACACTTACAACACACAGAGGCCCACAGTTCAGTGATACACACACACACACTTACAACACACACTTGCAGACACCTTGCCTCCAGGATTTTGAGGTTTGGATATGATCAAGTGCAGTAACGTAGATGGCAGTGCTCTGAAAAGCCTCAGCTCTTCTTCAGGTGTGCGGCATTGTTCCCGGGCACCGAGAGATCGCCAGGAAAGCGTTGCGATCGTTACCTGGTGCCCCGTCCTGGCAGTTCTGTGCGGTGCTTCGGCCCATTTTTCGGATGGGCACTCGAGGTCACCCACGAGGGGCAGGGCTTCATTTCAGTGTCAGGACATCTCAAAGAATGCTCTCGTGCTTCCTGCTGGAATATGGCAAATGCTAGAATCCTGGTGACTCACTGCTTCCCCAATGTCCTTATTTGGTAGCATGCAAATAAAAACGATCATTTTCAGATTTAGATTTTTCTCAAACCGTGGTGTGAGCAGCTATTTTTACTTTTGCTTCAGTCACCATTCTCTGTAGTAGAGAAAGTGTATTTAGAGTTGTAAAAACTGTGGTTTTTTTTTTTTTTTTTTTTTCATTTGCAGCCTAAATTCAAATATGGCATACGGCAACTAAAATACTCTTTGGGTCAGAGATACAGGAGTCGTGTAATGGAACCAAACACTTCAGGCACATGGCCTTCGTTTCTATATGTTTAGGGATCCACATCACCACCTTCACGAGTACCTACCCAGGCTGTCCATGAGATTTACACAGCACCTCTGTTACGCTTGGATTTGGAATGTTCCCCAGAGAATTTCACATATTGCCAATGTGGCAAGACTCAGAGGTGGGCTATGGTTGGAGGAGGTTCCTCCCTCCTTGAGGACTAAATCTGTCCCTGGCTGTTTCCTGTGTCTCTTTCCGTTTCTAGCTGCCATGAGTTGGGACACTTGTCTCTGCCTCTCTGGGTTGCTGCCACGATCTTTCTGCCTTGGACCCACCCTGGACTGAGCCACGGAAATCATGAACCTGAATAAACCTTTCCTTCTCTAAGTTGTTCATGTCCGGTATTTTGTCACAGTGATGAAAAAAATCGGACTAAAACCACCTCCTGTTAAGACATCGTAAGTGATTTGCAGATGTTCTAGTAGAGTCCATTGGCATGCTACTTACCTTGCAAAAAGTGAAGCCTAATCCAGCCAGCTGGTTTCTATAGGCCTGTGAGGTGCATATGCCTGTGCCCGACTCTATAAGAACAAATGACTGGTAACAGCAAAGGGTGGTGACCCAACGTTCCTAATAGTTGTCAGGTCCTACTAGACCAAGCCTGCCATCAAGTTCTGCAAAGGTCAGAACCAGAGATGAGCTCCTGCTGGGTCGTGCAGCGCTGGAGTTTTAGACTCTGCCTAATTTATCCCAGGTCCATACCTGCCCTGCATCCAGGACCTGACTCAGCACGTAGCTTTGACCAGCCTCCTGGGCTCCCAGATGATGTAGGTGATGTCCTCTGCAGGATCTCTGGTCCAGACTGGCCACCTGTAAGACTAGTTTTGAGTTGGTTTCAGTTACACCACATTCCGATCTCTAGTTCTTTGCTTTCTGATGACTCCCCCACCCGTAGCTCCTAGGGGCCAGGTTGGTGGCACTGCTTTCCGGGAAGCTCACTCCTGTGGGGCTCTGTGGGGTGGACAGATGGCCCTCGGCTGGTTCTCAGTGGACCTTTTTGGCTGCCCTCTTATGTTCCAAATTTTGTGGGGGACCAGAAGGCTGAAATCGAGAACCTGACGCCATATCCCAGTGAAACATGGGACAGGATATTGCCACTAAGCCTGCCCCGAGGGCAGGTGGCTAGAGGTAGGAAATGAGGCTGCAGACAGTAGCACCTTGGCAACTGGGGATTCTGGGTCCTTTCCAGACAGGGGCTCGCCTGGTGGCCTCCCCTCCCTGGGATCTGGCACGTTGCTACTCTCTCTTCTTCCATTACTTTCTACCCCTGTCATCTCTGCCGTGGACTTCTGCCCCTGTAAATCCTCGCGACCTGGGAGACTCCTGCTGGAGATGCAAAACAATCATGTCATCTTCCACACATTTATGGTATTTTGGCAATGCTTCTAATAGCCACCGAGGGACGAGAGCTTATCTTTCTATCTTACATCTCATAAATCTCTTCCTTCTTTTTTCATCACGAGCATAAATTGCGCTTAGTCCGATAACAAGGTTAAAATTATAGTGCTTTTCATCATTACGGAGCTGCTCCTTGCCAACGACGGGGACAGTGGCTGCTTCAGAAGCTGGAAAAACTCGTGCTCTCCAGTTGCCTGCATTAGGGCGTCTTCTGGAGGCGTGGCAGAGGGGTTGCACTCCGCCCTGCACGGGCTTTGTTCAAGACAGGCACGGGTGGGGGCCAGTGTCGATGGGAGAGGTCCTAAGCCTAAGGGAGAGTCGCTGTCTGAGGTTTTTAAAAAATCTATCTATCTATCTATCTATCTATCTATCTATCTATACAATATATATTAATATATATTCCAAGTTTTTGAAAATGTATATATACTATATTAATATATATTCCAAGTTTTAAAAATTTATATATAAGTATATATTCCAAGTTTTAAAAAAATTATATATATTATATACTAATATATATTCCAAGTTATAAAAATTTATATATATTATATATTAGTATACATATTCCAAATTTAAAAAATTTTAAATGTGTATATGTATATTTATATACTTATATAGTCCAAGAGGGGGAGAGTCAGCTGAAGGTTCTCACGGTAGTGAGGAACCCAGACTGTGTCCGTAAGTGCAGGGACTCAGCCTCTCTGCTGCTCAGCCTCCTTCCTGCCGCTGGCTGTGAGGACTAAGCGCAGGTGACAGGTGGGGAGTGCCAGACAGCATCACAGGGTCACGGATTCTGTCCTGTTTTGGGGGCTACTGCTATCTCACACCTCCGACCACAGCGCCATGATTCCTCGGAGGGCCCTCGCAGGGGACAGTCAGGGGACAGGCGCGCCGGTGAGGAGCTGGTGGGAACTCTACTCCTGCCTCTCCTTCCTACCTCTGATGGCTGCTGCTCTGCTCCCCCACACCCGGATGCTGGGGTCTGTCCTCAGGCTGTCAGCTACTCTGCTCCTGTGCTCCGCTGACCCTTTCCTTCTTCTCACAGAGCTCAGACCTGGGGGTGGAAATCACCCCTATAATGAGATGTTTTATTTTCTAAGTTTTTTTTTTTTGTTGTTGTTGTTTGGTTTTAGGGATGAAACCCAGGGGCATTCTATCTCTGAGCTACACCCCTCGGCCCTTTTTTTATTTTTCATTTTGAAATAGGGTCTCACTAAGTTGCCAAGGGTCCCCCTAAGCTGGCCTCCAACCTTCAATCCTCCTGGCTCAGCCTCCCAAGTCCTGGGGTTACAGCTGGCCAACACATGGTTTCTCTCCAGCTTTCGCCCACATCTGAACTGAGGTTTTGTCTTTTCTGCCTCCCAGGGCTACATCGACATCAAGCCCTTTCTGCGGTGTTCCTTGGTTCCCTTTAAGGCCAGCTTCTGTTTCCAAATGTCTAGGAGACACCTCTATCCTCATCCCCATCCCCATCAACTATTTGATTCTTGATCATCTGTCCCTCCAGATAAGATGGGACCTGTGTGATCAAGCTGTTCTTCCCGGAAGTTGTTGCCCTCCTCTCTGGAATACAGGGCCAGTGCCACCAAACTCTTTCTCCGTTGACCTCATTCTTTCGAGCTCCTTATTTTCAAACTTTATCAGGCATTCATTTGTTGTAGAAGTGGAAGAACCACTTTAGCTGGTGTCTGAGTGGGGGCATGAGAATCTCCCTCGAGAGCTTCAGGTTCTACTTTCTCTTCCCTTTACTGAGTAAGCTCCAGAAATAGCTCACATTTTCCCCTCTTAGGATGCAAATCTCATGGAGGATCTAGAGTTCAGTGTTTTAAAATGATGGCATATCATATGTACCAACATTTCATCTAATCATGATCCTCCTGCCCTTTCTCTCTCTCTTCTATAATCTATCAATCTATCTCTATTTTTATTTTTGCTGATTACACACTTATATCTGACCCAGAATGCTTCAGTTGAAGGGCAAATATACCAAGATATGACTTACCACTGCTACGATGGCCTGGCTTTTGCCAGATTCTGTTTGCTATAAACAAGTGGAACTGGACAGCTCTTTGTTAACAGCTCCCATTAGAGCACAATATAGAAGTGCTTGGAAATGCACACAGACAGGGCCTTCATTGAAGCTGATATAAGTCAATGGAAAAATGCATTGGCAAGGCCCAGACACAGAGGAAACATCTCTGTCTACAAAAGGATACATCTGGCCAGTGATCAATGCTTACAAGATTAAAAAGAATGCCCATCTTTGATTTCTCTTGCTTTTGCAACCTCATTTTCAACTGGTCACCGAGTCCCATTGTCTCTTCTTTGTTTTCTCTCTCTCCTGTCTCTCTCTCCTCTCTCACTTTAGGTCAATGTCCTGAAATTTTAGTTTACCTTAGTGTCTCCAATAGTGCATGTTTAAGACATAGATCCTTGGCCAGGCATGGTGGCACATGCTTGTAATCCCAGTGCAAGGGAGGCTGAGACTGGAATATCATAGGTTCGAGGACAGCTTCAGCAAGTAGGAGACTCTTATCAACCTAGTGAGACCCTGTTTCAAAATAAAAATAAAATAGGGATGGGGGTGTAGCTTGGAGGTTGAGTGACTCTAGGTTCAATTCCGCCCCCCCCCAAAAGACATAGGTTCTTGGATCCAATTCAAAGAATAATGTTCAGTCATTTTAGGATGGGGAGACAAAAAATCTGAAATGTGTGTGTGCGTGTGTGTGCCTGTGTGTGTAATATATTACATATGTGTAACATATCGCAGGTAATTCTGATACATATGGTCTATGGAATATATATTGTGAGATTTTAAAAAATCCTGCTCTTAATTAATTTTTAAAAAAACTTTAGTTTAATCATATTCACTCTAGGACTATTTTCAATGAACATCAAAAAATAGTTGATTCATCATTTTTCTTAATAATTGTGTGTCCTTACATGAGTATTTTTAGCCTCATCTACATTTTTTTTTTTTTTTTTTTGTGGTACTGGGGATTGAACTCAGAGGCTTTCTACCTTCAAGCTACACCCCAGCCCTATTTTTTTTTTCTTTATTTTGAAACCGGGTCTCATTAAGTTGCGGAGTGCCTCACTAAGCAGCTGAGGCTGGCCGCGAACCCGGATCCTCTGCTCTCAGCCTCCCAAAAGCTGGGATTACAAGCGTGAGCCACCTCATCTACATTTATGCTCTGTATTAAGTTGAACTTGATGTTCAACACTTATTTATCAAGCAGTAATTGCAGGCATCATAGTTAGAAAACTGAATGAGTTAAGTAAGATGGTAGCTAGATTTTCATTCTTCAAAAGCTCATAGTATAGCAGGAGAGTAAAGAACTATGATGATGATGGTGGTGGTGACGACCTGTCACCTTTTATCTGAAGTCTGCAGACATTGCATATATTGTGCCAGTCCAGCAGGACAGGGACTCGGGGTCAGCTACCCATGATACTAGAAGTGGATGGCGTAGACCTCTCTGCCCTGGCCCTCGGCGATGTGCATTGAGGGCTGCAGGGGTGACTGTGCCATCACCACTGCTGCAGCAGCTTCCAGAAGCAGCGGGCCCCAGGCAGTCGTCGTCTGCACCTTGTTGAACGTTCGGGTGGACCAGTGCTCTGTACCACATTTGAAATGGACGTTGCTCCCTCTCCCATGCTGCAGCCTTTTCTATAATAATGACCTCCGTTCACTCGGGCCCGTTGATTTCACTGCTAGCAACACTGGAGGCGGAGTGCTCTCTCCATCCATGAAGTAAATATTCGGTGAGGACTCCAATGGGCAAGGAACCCGCTAAATGATGTGATAAGTATAACAATGAGAATGAAACACAGGTTCTATGCTTAAGAAACCTACAGTCAAGGGTTGAGATACATCATGTGATAAGTACCCTTTGGCAAGTAGAATATAAACAAATATACTAATGGATTACTTTCAGCCAGGAATGGATCAAAGGGGTTGGGGTCAGGGTGGGGAAGTTGGACCTGGGGGAGGTGAGCTCAGATTTGGCAGTGTTGAGGGACATCCTGGTGAAAAGGGGCAGGAATAGTTGGAAAATGTGTGAGCAGAGCTTGGAAAGAATTAAAGGCAAGAGCTGCTGCTGACATACAAAGCTATAAGACTAGGTTCTGTTGTCAGAGCCCAGAAAGCAGAAGGAACACGGTGAAGGAACAAGAGAGGGGTGGGATTGTAGCTCCGTGGTAGAGCACTTGCCTGGCACGTAGCTTCAATTCCCAGCACTGCAAAAATAAACAAACTAGAAAACTAAGAGAGAAGACTCAGTAGTACTATGTTTTCTTATTACATAGCAATTTATTACTGACAGGTTGAATTTTAAACCAGGGGATGATGAATTAAATACTTTATTTACTGATATAGTGATAAAATACATTTTCTTTTTCCCTTGCTTTTTTGGGGGTGGGGCTTAAAATATTTCCATGTAGCTTGACCAATTTTTCTACTAACCTTTAAAAAAAATCAGATTAAGCCGGGCATGGTGGCGCACGCTTGTAATCCCAGCATTCGGGAGGCTGAGACTGGAGGATCTGGGTTCTCGGCCAGCCTCAGCTACCTAGTGAGGCACTCTGCAATTTAGTGAGACTCGGTTTCAAAATAAAGAATAAAAAAAAGGGCTGGGGGTGTAGCTCAGAGGTAAAATGCCCCTGAGTTCAATCCCCAGTACCGCAAAAAAAAAAAAAAAAAAAAATCAGATTAAGTCCTCTGTGTTTGTTTTATTCAGGAGAAAATGCAAAGTATAATAGATGGAAGAAAGAAACGGAGAGGAAGAGACAGGGTCCCCTCTTGTGGGTACCTGATTCTGTTAATGGTGGAGAAGAGCACTGTGGATTTTTACTGTGACTTCATCGACATTACCTGTGTGCTTTAGAAGGCCAAATTTAATCTCAGGGTTTCAGATGGCTCAATTTTGAGGACCCCCCTCATCTTTGGCCTGCTGAATTAAAACTATGATCTCTAAAACTGCCCCCAGTCTTTGAGTGCAGAGCTGTCTCTCCTTTCTTATCTTTTCATATCATCTTCTCTCCTTGTTCCTGATTCGCAGTGCTGGATTTTTTGAGAGTGACAGCTTGAGCAGGCATAGTCTAGAAAGGGAGGAAGAAAGAAAAGGCCATAAAAGAGTAATGCCAAAGTCCTGATTCGCAAATCCCCCCAGAGTAACCGGTTGTGCCCATGCAAAGGAAAATTGCGTGTATAGTCCTGTGTGGATGCATTTGAGTCTTTAAAATATCACATCCAGCTGGATGCCGTCCTTGGAGGAGGTCCTTCCTGGTGGATTAGTCCTTCATTGCCAGAGCGACTAGTAGATTTTCAAAGACCTTGAGACTTATGTTTACTTACTTGACAATAATCCCCCCCCCCCCCCGAGGAAAGTGAAACCTTGTCATCCACATCTTAATTTAGGACCTTCAGCATTAGAGAGTCCATGAAGTCCATGAAGAGGGCTTGGCAGTGAGCGGGCCGCTGTGCATCCAGATGTGCTCTCAGAGACTGGCCTGAGCTCCGAGGAGCCTCCATGGGCGACAGGTGAGCTAATGGCTTCTGAAATGCCCCATTGGGTGACGAGAGCCTTTGTTTGAGATGGCACTGGAGCAGAAGTAGGGTGTCTGTGCTGCACCCAGTGGTCTGCCAGAGACAACAAAGAACTCTGTGACTCTGAGGTGAGGTGAGGTGAGGCTTACACAGGACCGTTGGAAAAGCAAGAAGGCAGTAGATTCTGCCTCTTTCACTTGCCTTAGTTATCACATTGCAGGAGCGGGTGAAATAGGTCTTAACCCACGGACGAAAAACCAACTCCGAAAGCGTGAAGGCGGGGCGCCCAGAGCTGAGCGCCAAGGCACGTTCGAGGGCCAGCGGAATGGTGCTGTTACATTTTCATGCTTAAAAAGAGGAACAGGGCAGAATAAACGAGCAGTTTCCTGGGATCTTCCGGAAGCCTTTTTCGTGTTGTTGGAGACTGGACCTGTCTGTCGGAAACGGGTTGAAAGTCTCGCCCCAAAAGAAGCAGACAACAAAATGGGGTGAGCGTGGTCTGTATGGGTTCTGGGCTGCTCATGCCTGCTGCCCACTGGCACCCGCAGCCTCTCTCCATGACCTGGGGTGCATATCCAACCTCTCTGCGCCTCCATTTCCTCATGCGCGATAAGGAAAAAATTGTACCTGGAACTTTTTACACCATAAGACTCTTGAAACCATTTCTAGCACCCAGAAAACTTCCAATGAGGCCAGCTGGTAAAACAGTGTGCTTTTTAATGCCTTTGAGGGCATTTGGGAAATCGGGGGGCTCTGATGGTTATTATAAGGATGGGGGTACTACTTCCAAGTACTGGATTGAGGCGGACAACAACAACTTAATCCTGCATCTCACCTGACCTTTGAGTGTTCTAAGAACATTCCTGTAGGTGGAAAACTTGACTAACATCATTGGAACTTGGAACCTAACTTGTTTTTTAAAAGTTCACATGAGGTCTTTTTGAGTGGAATTAATATAATTTTGGAAGACCACATACATCAAGAAGAAGGTTACACTCTGCTGTTTTCAAAGGATTGTCAAGAGTCGTTCACCATTTCAGAAGATCACTTCGCCCATGGCAAAAACAACTGCCTGTATGTGCTGTATTTGTAACTGGTAGGTCCCCAGGGCCTCTGTGCATCTGGGCCTCATGACTTGGTGACTTCCAGTGAAGCCATACCTGAGTATTTAAGTATTGAGATGCACATTATTTTATTATAAATAATGTTGTGCATTGCATTGATTTATTTTTATATGTATGAGGATGAGTTGTTTATCAATTTATTTGGTCTATTAAAGTAGAATTAAGAACACTTGTTATTAAAAGGAGGCATTAGATCAGATAGGCTTAAAAACCATAGGTTGTGCCGGGTGTGGTAGCATATGCTTGCAATCCCAGTACTTGGGAGGCTGAGACATGAGGATCTGGGTTCGAGGTCAGCCTCAGCAATTTAGTGAGGCCTTCCACAACTTAGTGAGATCCTGTTTCAAAGTAAAGAATAAAAATAAAAAATAGGACTCAGGGTGTAGCTCGGAGGTAGAATGCCCCTGGGTTCAATCCCCAGTACCACAACAAACAAACAAAAACAAAACCCATAGGTTGTTAGAGCCAAGCTCAGCACAAGCATAAAGTTGTAGCTCCCAGAAATTGATCCTTGAGTCAAGAAAATCCAGCACTCAACGAAAGGGTGGTACGCTTCATGTAAATTTGCCTTTGTTGTTGAAATGCTTATTTGGTGATTTGAACATGTTGCTTGCACCTTTCCTCAATGGTTTTAAAGTCTAGTTCATGACTGACTTGGCAGGTCTTTGTAGAATACTGGACTGCAAGAGGAATCTCTCTCTCTCTCTCTCTCTCTCTCTCTCTCTCTCTCTCTCTCTCTCTCTCTCTCTCTGTCTCTATAGGAGCCGATCACTCCAGAAAAGTCTCTGTTCTTGGGCTGTCTGCTCCCCTCTTTGTAGAAAGACTAAGCTATCCCTGTTGAAGGGGGCCTGGAGACCCCGTTTGGCTGTGACACCTCACCTGTGCAAAAGCTCAGGAGAAAAAAGGTGCAGGGGCAGAAAAAGTCTGAAGTTGAGAATGTGTTGTACCCAGAAGATGGCTGTGTTGTCTAAGGGTCTTGGGAGGGTTAGCAAGTCAGTTTCCTGGAGTGTCTTAACCAGGCTGCTTTGATGAAAATACCATCAACTAGGTAGCTTATAAAAAACAGAAATTTATTCCACAGTTCTGGGAGCTGGCGGTCCAGCACGATCGCGTTCTGATGAGGGTCCTCTTCTGGGTTGCAGACCGCTGTCTTCTCCTTGGACTCTCACGTGGCAGCAGAAGAGACCAGAGCCTTCTCTGGGGCCTTATTTCCGTCAACACTAATCCCATTCCCCGGGGCTCCGCCCTCACGACTGGTCCTCCCCCAGGGACCCCACCTCCCAACACCATCACATTAGGGATCCATCAGACCGTCGACATAGGAATTTGGGGAAGAGACATAAGCATTCAGTCCATAGAACGGGGACAGGTCCTGGGTTCAGTTTCATTCTACTAACAGATTAGAATATGTTAACGATGAAGGAACTAGACTCTAGTCTGGCAAAATGAAGACGAGATAAAAAGCCATTACACCTTTCAGGGTTTAATCTGTGATAAGACTGTAGAAATGTATTGCTTCTGGTGGTGCGCGCTTGTAATCCCAGTACTTGGGAGGCTGAGACAGGAGAATCATAGGGTTATGGCCAGCCTCAGCTGCTTAGTGAGGCCCTCCGCAACTTTGTGAGACCCTGTTTCAAAATAAAGAATAAAAAATAGGGCTGGGTTGTAGCTTGGAGGTAGCTTGGGTTCAATCCTCAGTATCACAAACAAACGAAGAAAGAAAGAAAGAAAGAAAGAAAGAAAGAAAGAAAGAAAGAAAGAAAGAAAGAAAGAAAGAAAGAAAGAAAGAAAAGGTACCGCTTCCCAAAGATGAAGTTTTCCACTGTCTAGGTGCTATGAGAAAAGAAACGAAGGAAGGAAGAAGAGAGGGAGGGAGGGAGAGAGGAAGGAGGAAGTCTGAGAAAAACTACTAATTAGGACTGACAGATCTATCAAGTCTCTGCCTGGGGCTGGTACATTTTCAAAGTTGGCAAGAACAGTCTCTCTCTTCTCTTTGCTCTTTTTCTTGGGCCATCGTGAATCAACACACCATCTCTGTTAGAAGAGAAAAGGCTAGAATCCTTTTATGGTAAAAATCAGGATTGTTTCATTACAAACTCAGACCATGGCCCCTGGAGCTGGGACTGGCTCCCAGTGGTGGGCCTCTGACCAAGTCAGTTTGGGAAAGACCCTGGAGGGCCACAGCAAGCTAGAAGGCAGCAGAGGCAGCGGTGAAGGTGGAGAGAAAGCTCTGGGCAGAACGTTGACGGAGCAGATGGCCAGACAGAGGGTGGAGAGCTGACCCTACCCGAGCGGGGCTTTCCTGAGAAAGGCTGGCCTTGGACAAGGTCACGCCATTGCAGCGGAATGGTGGTTACAGGCTGAGACCTATGGGCAGCTGGCAGTGCCTTGGGCTGGAGGGTGGACCTGTGCAGGCTCCTGAGAGACCACAGAGTTCTAGTGAGAACAGTCTTGCAGGGTGACTGGCACGGCCGGCGCTGTTTCCCTCAGATCTGTCTCTTGCCCGTTCCCTAGCCCACTGTGAATGAAAGCGCTCTGATCCTGAAGATTGCTTCTCCAAGAAGGGGGATGCTGGGAGTCTCTGACCAGGCGCCGGATGCTGTGGGAGGGAGGGAGGCCCGGGCACTCACTCCGCTCCTCCCTCTTCAGCTGTCTCCACTGTCTCGGTCGCCCGGCAGGCCCAGCATCCACATCATGACGTGGGCACACGTCCCTGGGCTCTGAGCCCGCTTGCCTTTTCCCGCTGTGCTGTAGCCGACTCAGTTTTGCAGTCTCTGGTGTTCTTCACTGACCCTGGCTGGCCTCCAAGCATTTTCATTCCTCTCGTAACCCATCCCTGCCTCAAAGCCCTCCTGCTTCAAGTTTTGGTAGTTCCTGTTTCCTGGCTCGAGCCTGCCCAGGGTACTGGCCCCAGGAGCTGGTCAGCGCTGATTGGAGGAGAGCTGCATGGGGCACCTTCTGGCAGAGGGCTCCTGGAAAGCAAGAGGACTTCAGGACGACTTGGGCGGGGTGCTTGCCAAACGCCCCTCCTTTAGATCTACCAGTGCCATTATGTTTGGCAAGGACTTTGATGGAGGAATGATTGGCGATGGGTCAAGGTGAAGAATTCACTAAGATAAGGGCACCGAGGATACCAGAAAGAGGAGACCGTTTAGGAAAATCCAATTTAGAGCTAACTGAGGCACTCGAGAGGGGGCTCAGGAGCCACTGGGTGATGGTGGCATCCTTGGGGTTCATGTAATGTTCATATCTTGTACCTGGCTTCAAATAGAATAGAGAATAATGCAGGGAGTGCCTCCATCTAAACATTCCTATAATAGTTCCACCACATCAAATCCCCACTAGGACAAATGTATACAGATGAATCACTATAATTTTCCCCCCAGCCAAGTTACTTGGGTCTCTGCTAAGAAATAATAAAAGTGATGCAAACAAAACAGAGCATAGCATTGCAATATCATTTTCAGAAGCCAGGGATTTCCAGGGATCCTCTGTTGCACTGGAAGAGCGTGGGCTGCCTGTTTATCTGACTTTTGTTTTCCCTTGTAGATAATCACAAAGTAGCACATCCGAAATGGTCCCTGGCTACTGCTGAGGTCACCGTTTGGCTCCTGCTCATCACTGAGCTAGTCAAAGAAATGCAGGATCTCCAGGAGAGCAGCCTTGGAGACACAAGGAGGCGTCACTCAGACTGCGGGCGTTTCCCTGGGAAACAGCAGAGGCATGGAGTTTGAATCTGGCTGTGGAGGCCCCATCTTCACAATGGGGGCGGGGACAAGGAACACCCCTGTGGATTACGATGGGAGAGAGAAATGTCACCTGGGCTTGTGTGCGCGGGGAACGTGGTTTTTCAGGCTGTGATGACACCTTCGATGACAGGTGCATGGATACTGAATCCAGTTCATAGTTGCAAGATGAAGACAGCGGCGGGTAGTGGTCGGGCCGGCCAGGACCCATGGGGAGAGGATCCCACAGAATAAAATGACAAGGTCCTTGGCTCCTTCCTTTGAATACTTCCTTCACTAAAAACAGGGCTGCAATCCAAGATGATGGGGTAGTTCAGGAACATGGCTAATGAATTCTTTGATGCACCTCTCATTAAAATGTGGGGTGCATATCTCCTACCTGCACATCTGGGGAAGGGTCGGGGGAAACACCTGAACACTTTTATTGACTGAGGACAGCTGAAGTGGCGGAACGGGACTTCTGAAGCTGAGTCATAAGAGGACACTTAGCTTCCACACAGCCCTTAGCTGCGTGTAAGGTGTCCGACAACTCCACGCCAGCGCCACGCCGTGAGGCCACGTGGAAGACCCAGCAGATGGTCTCATGGCTGCGAGGGGTCAATGCGGGTTCCAGCCAAATAGCTTTGAGTGGCTGCTAGGAATGCCTCATAAAACAGATCGGACAGCCCAGCCCAGTCCAGCGCCGAATTCCTGACCCACAAATCACAAGGAACAATAAAATGGTTGTTATTTTAAGCCATGCCAAGTTCTTCCGTGATATGTTATGCAGCAGTGGCTAACTAGAGCACATTCCTAGCTGGAATAGCTCCTAATCGATTCACAGTAACGCAGTAAGTGTAGTCCGCCACGTAGTGATGCTTCTGGGTCAAATAGCTATCAGTATCAGCATCCTCCCAACACCCCCGCAGTGCTAGGGACGGAACTCAGGGCCTCACACTGCTAGGCCAGCGCTCTGCCCTGAGCAACCCCAGCCCCACCAGCATCTGTGATTGAGTGCCTGTTGCATGCCCCAGTGTCGGGGGCACATGAGGTATAGGGTCTGGTCTTGGACCGAAGGAGTCTGGCAAAACAATAATTATGAGATCCATCCACTGGATGGTGGAAGGAGGCCAACGATCCTAAAAGCATGGTGCCCAAATAATATCACCAGCATTGCCTTGGCATTTGTGAGAAATGCAGCTTCTCAGGCCCTGCCCCAGACTCACGGAATTAGGAAGCCCGGGAGTGGGCCCAGCCTGTGTACTTTTATAAGTCCTCCAGGTGATTCTAATGCATAGGATCTGGTGGAAAAAAAAAAAAAATCACTGTTGTAGGCCCTTTCCTTCTTTACCTCGGTGAATCTTCCTTGTGACCCAGAGTTTTCAGTATTGAAATTTTGGCCAAGGTAACTCGGTTACAGGGGCCTGTCTTATGTGTTGTAGGACCTTTTCTCCCAGAGTTGACAATCGAAGATGTCATTGAACATTGCCAAATGTCCCCGGGTCTCCCAAATCACCCCCAACTGAGAATCACTACCACAACTCTAGGCACTAGTGTTTTAGAATGTGCTCAGGATTTGTGGTCATCCTATCTGCAGACATGGAAATGACTGTCATAAAGGAAGGAATTGTGATTTTCACTCACAGTTCATTAGAATCAGGAGGCACGGCATGCCCTGAAGATGAGAGGGGGTTTGCAGGGAAGCACTAGGTTGGTCAGGAAGCAGAGGAAGAAATGGTGGCCAGGCATGGTGGTGCATGCCTGTAATTCCAGTACTTGGGAGGCTGAGAAAGGAGGATTGCAGTTTTGAGACCAGTCTTAGCAATATAGCGAGACCCTTAGCAACTTAGGAGACCCTGTTTTAAAATAAAAAATACAAAAGGCTGGAGGTGTAGCTTAGGGATTGAACATCCTTGGGTCCAATCCCCAGTATGGAAAAAAAGAAAAAAAAAAAAAAAAGGAAGGGAGAAAGAAATTGCAGACAGACATTTTATTGCGGTCACTAGGGGAAAAACTGTCAAGACAGGGTAAGTAGACTGCGATTGGATAGTTTGAATATTTGAATAGGGTCTAGGGAGTCTATGCCGAGCTACTGTTGCCTGACCAGAGGCAGTTAGGGGAGGGGAGCAGTGGCGCAAGTATGAAAGGCCCGGTAATGCAAAATTTGTTGGCCCAAAATTGGCCTAACCTAAGCCTGGGTTCGGTGGCACATGCCTGTAATTCCAGTACTTGGGAGGCTGAGACAGAGGGATCTCAGATTTGAGGTTAGCCTCAGCAACTCAGCAAAAACCTACTTCAAAATAAAACACTAGGGGTATAGATTGTAGGTAGAATGGTTCTGGGGTTGATTCTTAATACCAAAACAAACAACAATAACAACAACAAAATAATAATAATAATAAAAAACTCCAAACCAAACCAACCACACACAAAAAAAATCAAACCTTTCTCACACCCCTTTAAGACTAAGACATTTACCGCTGTGTTTCAGACCCTGGAGTGGTACCTAGAAGTCTCCAGTCATTGTCCTGCCCCTACTCAGACTAGTAGAGCCTTGCAGGCAGGCCCCCCATGATGAGACTGCCCCCCCAAGCAGGAGAAATCATTTCATGGGAACCAAATCCACCCCTCTCCAGGATCAGAGGTCTGATAGGAAAACATCCTGAGCGGCAAGTGAAAACCACCCCCTCAAGGGCTAAGGACGTCTCTGGAGCCACGCGAAGAACTGGAATTGAGAGGCTGATCCCTCAGACCACGACTTGACCTAGACTGCTCAGTAACGCACGCGTCTCCCCTCCTGCCCCGTCCTCCCTTAATGTAAAATGCTCCTGTCGCATCCCGAAGACAGGGCCGATATGTGGCCCTCACTTTGCCTTCCCAGTATGCCCACACTGATTAAAGCTTGCTTCCTGCTTTTCACCATTACCTATTTTTAATATTTGGGGGGAAGGGGGCACATGGATAGATAAACCTGGGGTTTTTTTCCCAGTACTCCTGAAGTCAGGCCTCTGGCTTAGGATACCAGTAACAAAACCATGAGCCAAAATAAACCTTCTCTCTTTATAAGTTGATTTTCTCAGGTATTCTTTACAACAACAGAAAGCTGACTGACAGAGGGCTTGGTGGAAAGGGCATCATTCGGATAGGGGTGCTCCCAATGAAAGACAGGGGCATTTTGTTTACAGGGAGGGTCTAGAAAGTTGGGTGGGCCTAGATAGAACGGGACTGGGTGACAACGAGGAGAAAGAATGTTCTGCAAAGAAAGGAGATGCTGTGGTCACTCGGCTGGGGAGTGGTAGTGTGCCGGGTCTGGTGAGATCAAGTGTTAACAGACCACCTCCATTACTTGAAAGTAGAGACAGAGAGGGGGAGAGAGAGAGAGAGAGAGAGAGAGAGAGAGAGAGAGAGAGAGAGAAAGAGAGAGAGACAGAGACAGAGAGAGACAGAGAGAGACAGACAGATAGACAGACAGACTGACAGTGGATGCCACCCACTTTCACAAACTAAACTCACCAGAAATAGAACAGGGATGTACCCACTTTGGGCACGATGGACTAAATATCAAGAAAATATCTCCATCTACGAGTAGTGCCACAATCCGAATGCCTGGGCCAGATGAAATTTAAAGTAAGAATCAAGCTGGAAATTTCCAGTTTGACTTCTTGCAAGATAATAAGTTAGCCTGAGAATCTAGGACCAACCGTTGAGCACACAAAGAAAGGTCTTTCCATGCAAACTGCACAGAGCTTCAAAGGTGTGGGCAGGTGGAGCCCACTGGCATTCCTTCTGAGATATTTCTGAGCACTCCTGCTGTGCTGGGCTCTGTGCTAAGGGACTGGGAGTTTCAGGTCATTAGTCACGTTAATGAAATAGGATCTCTGCTCTTGAAGCACTAACCCACAGTGAGCTCATAGCGAGCTTCTGTGCAGCTCGACCTGGGAAAGGAATCATGAACGGGCACCTGTCCCTGTGGCAAAATCCCAGGGCACCTATCCCAAACATGGCAGCACAAAGTCCACATTCCTGCATTAGCCTGCAAGGATTCCACTTCCCAGGGTGTTGGGGTGTCCTCATCTCTTATGTCATTGCTCTCATACTTGAGGAAGGTTCCCAGTCACCAGGTGGGGTCAGTAACGCACACCATTGGGCCCTACTTCCCCAGTGGGGCTGCTTCTTTTGTATGATAAAGGAGCACCACCTAAAATTCTTGATACATTTGTCATCAGTTAACATCTAAGCAGCCAGAATTAACAAAAATTCGACTAACCGGAAGGCACCAGAAGGCACGGGATTGCCTAGTGACCACTGCTCCATCCGCAGGACCTGGGCACACTGGCATTCAACAGTTCTTCGTGAAGAATTTGGACATAGACGCAAAGGAGCCAGGGAAAGAAGAAATTGAGTCAAGTAGATGAATGGACAAGAAATGGGGCACTTTAATAAGGGAGGCAGAGGGGTAATAGGTACAAAGTTGGCTTTTACTAAAGGTCTGCTGTATCTGGGAGGAGGTGGGCTCAGGCTTTAACACGGCTGAACTAGAGTTATAAGCTGACCAACCCCTATTAAACCACTGTCCTAAGAAATGCTGTGCTTCAAGAGTCAAGTCAAGATGGATCAGAGATCTGGAAATTTGACCAGAGACTGAAACTACTAGATGAGGGCATTGGACCAACATGTCAACATGTAGAGACAGGTAGAGACTTCCACGAGAAGACTCCCAAAGCTCAGGAAATTAAAACAAGAATTAATAAATGAGATGGCATTAAGTTAAAAAGTTTCTGGCAACAAAGAAAACCACCAAGTGTCTAAAGAGAGACCCTATGGGATGGAAGATCTTGGTCACCTACTCCTCTAATAGAAGATTAATATCTAGAATATACAAAGAACTTAAAAGACTTAACACTAAGTAATCCAAATAACCCTATCAAGAAATGGGCAATTGAACTAAGTAGAGACTTCACAAAAGAAGAAATACAAAAGGCTGGTAAATACATGAAAAATGTTCAACGTCATTAGCAATCAGGGAGATGCAAATCAAGATGACACAGATTCCATCTAAGCCCAACTAGAACAGCCATCATCAAGAAGTCAAACAACAATAAATGCTGGCAACAATGTAGGGAAGCAGGAACTTTTCTACATTTGTTGGTGGGATTGCAAATTAGTGCAGCCACTATGGAGATCAGTGTGGAGGTTCCTCAGAAAACTGGGAATGAATTCACTGTATGATCCAGCTATACTCCTGCGCATCTTTCCAAAAGGACTGAAACCAGAATATTATAGTAATACATGCATACCCATGTTTATAGCAGGACAAGTTCACAATAGTCAAATCACAATAGTCAAATCCTAGGTGTCTAGGGACAGAAGAATGGATTACATAATTATAGGATATACACATAATGGAATTCTACTCAGCAATAAAGAAGAACAAAATTATGTCATCTCTAGAAAGTGGATGAACTTGGAGAACATTATGTTAAATGAGATTAGCCAGTCACAGAAAGTGAAGGGCTGTATATTTTCTCTCATATGTGGAAGCTAGGGAGTAATCGGGATATCAGAGGGACTCAGATAATGGAGGAGAAACCCCAGGGGAGTGATGGAGGTGGTCTAGGGGAAGAGGGTGGCGGGGGAGAAGGAGAATTAACAAAGGAAACACTTCCATTGATGTTGTGTACATATGTGAAACTACTGATGCCATGTCAGTATCATGTAAGGGGAACGGCCAGGGGAGCTCACCAAGTGCTGTGTGCACGTATGTCCCTGTCACTCTGAACTTTATGATATGAGACTACAACGTGCCAATACAGGTATATGTAAAAAATGCTGCGTTTCTGAAATCCTGTGAGGGCTCCTTGCTCTTGCAGGCCATGTTCTGAGGGCACAGACACTTCTACCAACAGGGCTCCTTTTTATACAAGCTCAGCCAAGAATGTCCACCACCTCCATATCTTCTTCCAAAGGAAAAGAGAAAGCCCAGAATGAAAGCAACAGACCCTGGAAAAGACGAAGAACTGCCAGGCACTTCACGAGTTAGGCAAGGACCTAATCAAACATCTGGACTGCAGGACTGTGTGATCAGGTTTTCGTAAAATTATTTTCTAAGGGAAATGATCTGGCATTTGGTTTTCAACACCTTCCCCCTCCCCTTAAATTTAAATTCTCAGTTCAGGTTTTGAATTTAATTTATTTTTCTAATTGCAGATCTTTGGAAAGATTTTTGGTTTCTTATATATATTCCCCCCCACCACCACCACCACCACACACACACATTCTGTATTTGACCTAGTTCATTTTTTGCTTTGGGCTAGCAAGGTGTGAGTCTCAACTGGCAGGCAGGAAGGAAGGCAGGGAGGTGGCTGGTCCCTTTAAAAGAACCAAGGCGATCACAAAATGTCTGTCAAATGAACATGTCTGCCTAGAGCTTCCCACTCTGATGGGGTTCAGCTCTGAGCTCTGATTTACTCTAGTTAAAAAAAAAAATTCCCCTAATTTCACTGTCAAGATTTTGAGAAGCATTCTCATGGTTTTAAAGAGATTATTGCATAATTTGTTCATGTTTAAAGAATTATATTGTTAAATAAATTTAGCTCTCCAGATTCTAAATGACAAAAACAAGTGGAGTTACATCATTTGAATTATGAAGTGATAATGTCTTCCAATTCTGCCCCAATCAAAAGTGTAACAGTTTAAAGCTTATAATAATCATGTTCAAACATATTCAGATTATAATTACTTTTCTTCTGATAATGATAGCCCGTCTGATTGGATGATTACCTATTTGACTTTGATAAGTCTCAGAGGTCAAAAAAGGGATAATTGCAGACATCTGTTTTCTATGGAAAATATAATCTCAGAAAATAGTGTTTAAAGTGACATCTGCAAATATGTGTTTTAGACAGAAACTCATTGCACATTTAAAGTCACAGGGAAAAGAAGCAATTCCTAAGCTACTATGTATCGCGCTGTCTTTGTAAATAGATGAACAAGTTTAACTTACTAGTATTCATGTATGCATAAGTAATTACAAGCAGGCATGATTATATTTTGTGCAGGTAGAATTAGAAACGGAAATAAACTGTGAGAAGGGAACTTGAGTGAGCCTGTGATACAGAGGACTTTCTCTTGACTTGCATGTGTTTTAATTCAGTCTAGACATACCTAGGCACAACGATTTTCCTGGCTGATTTTTATTTTGAAATTGTACCTGGCAGATCTTGGCTCCTTGATTTCTCCTTGCAGGTGACTTTCTCCAATTGTGAAAGGGCTCTTCTGAAAGAAAAAGGCTCGCTCACGGCAGACACATGGCTGTTGTGGTCGCCTGTGTAGGCGCCAGTGCCTCTCTGCAGGTGCAAGGGCTTCCCACCCCCTTAGGAGAGCCAAGAGTCTCTCCCTCCTTCCAGCCGGCAGCTGTGTTCTGAAGCAAGCAGGGAGAACTGTCTTTAAAATTCCTGTCCACACATGACAAAACTTGCTTGGTTTTAATTCATTAACAGAATCTTCTCTAATTCATGCAATTCTGGGTTATCACTTTTGCCAGATTAACCTTTATAAACATAACTTTCACCATAGCACTTTCCTTCTCAAAAGCCACCCCAGTGTCTACCAAAAGAATTCTAGATTTCTCAGCCATTCATGATCCTTCAGAATCTGACCTTAACCTATTTTTCCTTATCCTATTCTTCTACAGAAAACTCCCGTCTTTTGTTAAATCCATATAAACCAAAGGGTGTTCTTCTTCCTTGCCTTTGGTCTAGATATTTGGGGATGCCATTACATTTACCTACATTTTTTCACTCTGCCATTCTTACCTATTAATTGTTTGTTGTTGGCAGTCGATTCGTTTTTGCACCTCAGGTGCACAGAATTGGATAAAACATAAGTGGTTCATAACATATTAGTATGATTTGGACTGTGGGAGGCCTCTTTTGTATGTATTTATGCACATTAAAATTTTAGCCCCATCTACCTTAAATTCTATCATGTCATTGGTACCCCTGCTAACAGGGTTATTTCTGCGCTCTGAATGAGTACAGTATTTATTATCTAGTATCTACACCATCATTTGCATGAAACTTACTGTATTTTACCTGGTATGTCATTGTGTCTGCACACATCTGCAGCCAGTTAGTTGCGTCCTGCTATGTTGTGTACGCCTAGAATTTTGTCATCCCTCTGAAATAGCTCTTACCAGTTCTGTTGTGTTTTAGCTGTGTCTATCTGCCCAAAAGGTCAGTAAGTTCTTTGAGGCCAGACTCAATCTCTCATTCATCTTTAAATTCCAAGTGCCATCCACAGCACCTGACTAATAATGTTTAGTAAGGGGTCATTGTATGTTCTGGGAAATTAGATTATAATCTCCGGGGAAGCCACAGAATTCTGGGCAAGAGATGGGCCTTATGACTTGTATTTCTTTTGTATCTCTCCAAGTGTCTCAGAAAGTACTTGGGGCTGGAATGCAGCTCAGTGGCAAAGCACTTGCCTTGCAAATGCAGCTCCCTGGGTTCGATCCCCAGTTCCCCATTAAAAAAGAAGTTAAGAGTAAGGAAAAAAAAAAAAAAGAAAGTACTGAGCAGATATAAGTACTTTATAAAAACGTATTCATCAATTGATGCTTTGACTCTTTTAGAAAATTGATGAGTCACATATGTCAGGGAGGGTAACCAATTTATTCAAGTTTTCTCTGAACTACCTGGGTTATAAAGCACAGAATTCCATATCCAGGGGTTTTCCTTGGTCCTGGGCAGACAGGATGGGATGGCTGGTCAGCTTCTTTAGAAGTCTCATGCGCATACCAACCACATAAATGTTAATATACTCCTTCCTAAAGTTTTTAGGGCCACTTTGCAAACTTGATTTTGTATATATTTGAGAGTGACAAAACAACAACAACAACAACAACAAAACAACAAAAAACAAAAAAACAAAACCAAGATTTCTTGAAGATTAGTTTTAAATCCAGGCTTTTCAGAATTCAATTTTTGAAAATTATATTACTACTTTCCCTAGTTAAAATTAGTAATATTTTGAAATGCCATGAGGAGATTTCATTTTTCAGAATGGATTTTTTTTCTTAGCTGGTGGGTGGGGGGAGTTTAAAGAGACAGCTCCACATGCACTGGGATTTCCTGACCAAGCAGGAAGAGTGGGTCTACACCTTCAGGTCGAGAGGCCACACCCACTAGGCTACAGGCCCCTCCCACTGTCAGAGTTGGGGGCAGGGAGAGCAGATGTAAATCACCTGGTCCCTCTGGTGTGAGACCAACCTTCTTGGATCCTATCAGAAACCTTTTATTAAAAGATTTCATATTCTAAGAAATTTCATATTCTCCACACTGTTCCATTTTCATTCCATCTCATATCCATTGCTGTTGAGGGAATATTTACTTGCTATTGAAGGCAGTCATGTGGGATGTATAGTCGATAATTTTATCAAGGAATAACTTATCTTTGTGCTTTTAGTGGAGAGGGGAGGGAAATAGTTTCACTCAAGTAGCTTATGAGCTTTTGAAGAATACTTACAAAGAGATATTTTTAGACAGACCCAGAGATTATTATTTTCCCATTTTTAGCAGAAAAGCAGCATAAAAACAAACAAAGCCTGAAAACAAAACAAAACAGTAGAGACATATCCAGATAGTACAATGGCCATTGATTTCTGTATTAGTCACTTAGCCAACATTTTGCCCACAGAGGATGCAGGCTCGTTTCTAGGGAAAGATCCAATGGGAATTACACTGGATGTAACTGACATGATTAGAGATTTGTTGACTCTTTCACTACCAAGGGGGGGGGGGGGAAACGTGGTAAAACAATTGTTAAAAGAGAGAGAGAGAGAGAGAGAGAGAGAGAGAGAGAGAGAGAGAGAGAGACAGAGAGAGAGAGAAAGCAATCAAAAACCAAACAAGGGCTAAAGGTGAAAAGCTGGCGAAAGTGAATGTTTGCCATTGTGGGTTCTAGAACTCTGTTACACTTAGAATTCACATAGTTTACATAATTCTGTGGTTTCATTCTTGTGTCTTTTGAGATAGATAGCCAGGTGAACTATGTCAAGTTGCTAGAAGTATTGTCTTAGTCCATTTCTGTTGCTATGCCAAAATACCAAAGACCAGGTATAGCTCAGAGGTAGAATGCCTCTGGGTTCAATCCCCACTGAAAGGAAGGAAGGAAGGAAGGAAGGAAGGAAGGAAGGAAGGAAGGAAGGAAGGAAGGAAGGCAGGCAGGCAAAAAGTTATTTCTGGGAATGAGTCCCTCATTTCTTAACTGGAAAAATTAATAGTTTAGAGTAGATAATCTTCAAAGCCTTTCCTAGCCCCGAATGTGTGAAACAATTAAATCATAATATCAGTTGTAATATTCCTGGATGACATTTCTGGTTGTTTGGGCTATGTAGAAAGCATCCTTAGGAAGTGCTGGATTTCCTACGTTTTAGCCCCAGACCTTGAACCTGCCTGTGTCTTGCAAGTTCCTCACCCAGCTAGACAGGACCGGGGGAGAGGTGGCCTCCCCCAAATCCCCAACCCAGAACCATTTGAGATGGGGGCATGTAGAGAGATTCGCTTGAGCCCCTCCCACCCCCTCCACCATCAGCTTACTTAGGGAAAGCAGGAGAAACAGGACACGGAAGATTGGAAATGAAATCAGTTGAGCATCTCCAGAGTCTAGGAAGCTGGGGTGGGGGCTCAAGTACCTGTCTCTGACTTCACTTACCTCTTTGTTGGTGGACACTGCATTTTCCTGTTCTTTGTTTTGTTTTTGCAGTATTGGGGATTGAACCCAGGGGGCATTCTATCCCCAAGCTACACCCTATCCCTATTTTTTATTCTTTGTTTTGAAACAGGCTTTCACTAAGTTCCCAAGGGCCTCACTAAGTAGCTGAGGCTGGTTGAGAACCTGCGATCCTCCTGTCTCAGCCTCCCAAGTACTAGGATTACAAGCCTGCGCCACCACACCTGGCCTTTTTTTCCTGTTTTGAGAGCTTTCTAGAGTATATTCCTTGCAAGTGGTAAAGGGTATCTAATATGCATATAAATAACATACTTAATTATCATTGACTAAATATGCTGCAGCCTTCTTATGATGTTTCAGGAAAGCAACTAGGGCATTCTCAACGCCTTTACAGGGATTTTCCTTGATTCTGTAAAGCCTTGAATAATACTGAGGCTCTGTCATAACACCAAGCTGCCTTTGCATTCATTCTGGTCTTAGCTTTGAACATTATAATATTAGTTGTTTAAATTTTCATAAAGTCCAAGGTTCAGAAGAGTTCTGGGGAAGTCATTTAAATTCATCCTCCTGCAGGTCTCTTGGTAGAACTGCAACTTGCCTAACAAAGACAAATGGTTTCTATCTGATTCTGAGTGGTCTCCAGGGAAGATTCTATAACCAACCACAGTAATCACGAATTGATAGCAGGTCTGTGCCCCACTTCCAGAAAGCCTGACATGTGAAAGCCTGTGCAGCAGGATAATTTATTGAGATACTAATCTGTGCTTTGTTCTTCATAATTTGCCTGGCTTGCCCTGTCCCTTCTTCGTGAAAGTAGCAAGTTCTGTCCCCCTGCTCATGGAGGTGACACAATGTACTTATGCTGTAATCCTATTGCTTTTTCAGACAGAGGCACAGAGAACAGGATTCTCTTGCCCCTGTGCTAGTACTAAAGTCAAAGTGTAACTCCTCCAGTGACTCTGTAAGGAAACAATACTCCTTGGAGGACACAGCCCCACCTGGGGAGCCAGGGGGACCCATTTGGTCCTTGCTTCTCATTGGTTAGCTCTGTGTTCTTAGAGAATGGTTTTCATCTCTTTGACCTTTGTTCAATCACCTGTAAAATGAAAGGTTGATTTAATGATGGCTGAGTACCTCCCGGCTCTTGATTCTGTGGGCTTATCAGTTTCTTTGGTTCTAACTCCCAGGACATCTGGGGAATATTCCTTTTAAGGCTCCTGGAGTAGGGTGCTCAATGTTAGCAAAGGAAAGAGGACATATGCAATATTTACAACACATTTATGCTAACAATTATTTGCTATCTGAAATTCACATTTCAGTGGGCATTCTCTGCTTATTTGGCAACTCTGTTTGGGGGACACCTACATTTTAAGAGATGGGAAGCTAAGGGTGGAAGTTAGCTTCTTTTCATTCCTGCCTGGACTGGATCCAGTGTCCAGAACCTGGCTTGTATATTCTCTCTCTCTCTCTCTCTCTCTCTCTCTCTCTCTCTCTCTCTCTCTCTCTCTCTGAGCATGCCCATTTGATGTTCAAGTTTAGAGAATGGGCGTCTTGAAATCTTGAAAGAAAAATTGTACTAGCACAATTCTCTTCAAAAATCTTCAAAATAAATATTGAACAGGAAAACAATAAAAGAGATCTTCTGGCTTTACTAAAGGTCAAATTTTCTTAAATTGGAAATTAGAGCGCCAACCGCTGAGTTCTCAAGCAAGGGGCGACCAGCTGCTCCATTGATCAAAATGATAGAAATTCTTCCACATCGCCTCTCCTAGAAAGGCATGACTGGTGTGACCAGTGGGAGTTATAGTTTTCTCCTGTACTCAAGATTTCTCTGATGCAGAAAAGCAAAAGGAGTCAGAGTTCCAATTGCTTTTTCCTATAACATTATAAGCCACCTTTTTTTTTTTTTTTTTTTTTTGTAATGTCCTGTGAAACTTTCCATTCCTTAATTCTGGAATTGCATGTAACATCACAGTATGATTTAAGAAAATCATCTATGAGTCAAGCTGACCTTGATACTACGGGCTGGGGTTCCTGTGATTTCTTGACACAAAACAGGTCAGCATGTAAACCTGAATGTGGAAAGAAACGTGATTTATATTCCATCCAATTAGTGCATATATGACCTTCCTGTGAAAAGGATGTGGCCTTGGGTAAAAGGACACTCTTGTTGATTTATCTCACTTTTAATCAAAGTAGGGTACCAACACGTGTAAGATGCAGTAACTCACAGTCTCAAGACTGAACGCTGTTAAAACCTACCGCAGTTATAGCATCAAATATGTTCTCACCCGTAACAAAGAGGTCACCCTATTAGTGAGAAGGCTTGGGCATGAAATTGGGATGGCCATCGTCCAGTGGAACCTAAAGCTTTGTGAATGAGAATGACTGAGCCTCAAATACCCTTGATGCATCTGTATTTGAGTTGAGATGAGATTAACATAAGTATGATCTGCAGGAAATAGGTACCCTTTAAAGATACCTGTCCGTGTGTGTGTGTGTGTGTGTGTGTGTGTGTGTGTGTGTGTAAAAGAGATCGAGAGAGAGAGAAGACGTGGCAGACTGAGCAAAAGCAACTCATTGATCAGTGTTCAGTTTTCTTCAATGTCAACCTGATCCTTCTCTCTTTCCATACTTTACAATCTAGAAATAGGTTTGATTTGAGTTACAGGAAGTACGCACCCTGCCCTCCACCCCCACCCCCATCTATTATTCCTAGTTTGCTTTGTTGAGAAATTTGGCTTTGCTCATATTCATAGAAAAGGAAAACGGGAAGTATATAAGGAGGGGCTGGGAAATTCTCAGGTGTAGTCTCGATTCAGGACCCTGCTTCTCAAATGTGGTGCAAAACAACTGAATGTGCTCAAGCACTTTCTGAGGAGCAGGGTTCCTGCAGCATAGAAGCAGTGGTTCAATTTTTTGCCTTGGAGAAAAGGAAAAATAATATCCAAGAATGTAAACAGCTGTTTAAAAGGAAAGTGTTACAGCTGCTTCAGGTCTGGTGCTAAGGAAGGTGGGGAGGGTGGTGTGGGTTGCGCCCTGGAGCCAGGGAGCAGGGAGCTGGTTGAAAGGTGGAGAGAACTTAGCTCAGATGCAGCACTGCCTAATCAGGGTTAAGCCTTAGCCTGTTACCAGGGAGAGGAAGAGCCAATGAATCTGATTACATAATTGTATTTTTCTTCTAAACATTAAAAAAAAAATGGCAAAAGAAGGAAGGGACAGGCTTAGACTCTGTAGGTTATTTCTGAATAATGGAAATGTTTTAAATTCTTGTTATAATTAATCAAATCTATGTTCTTTCGGAGCAGAAAACTAAATGAATGCATCATTAATGGCTCACTGTAAAAGTACAATCATGCAAATGTAAGAATCTCCTGTTCATTCTGATAGAAAACTCGGGTGATAACACGTAACATCCTGAACTTCCATTGTGTGCCAGACCTTGAGCTGAGAGCCTTGCATACATTATCTCATGACAACAGATGAGGAAACTGAGGCACCGAGGATCGAAGGGAGCCGCCCACACCTCAGGGTGTGTATACTGTGCAGCCAGGATTGGAACCCCAGAGGGCTTGCTGTAATGTTCTGATCATGGCCCTTCTGTTCTAGTCCTTCCCCTGTCTGCCTACAATAGACACATCCTTGCAATCAGGAGCAGGTTTTTCTTAAGGAGCCAAAGGAGAGAGAGGCAATTTAGATGATAGGAGGAAAATTGCAGCAGCGCACACCTCTGTCACATACAGGTCTTTGCAAATCCCGGATGGCTGAGCTGAAATAAATGGAGAGAGTGTACTTATTTGATGTGGGGCATGGTTTACTGCTGTACCGGATCAGCGGTGGCCACAGGGCCAGTCCCTTGAAGACACAGGCTGATGGCAGGAAAGGAGCGCTCGGTCACCGCATTCTGGGTTGGTGTAGTAAAGAACTGGGCCATTTTGTGGGTAGCTCTAGATTTTATTTTTATTTATATTTTGTCTTTTGGCTGATGGAGATGCCAAGAGGAGTAACACAGAAATAGGGCTTTTCAACATTTCAGAAGGTATTTAGATGAGAAAGAAGGCAGTGCTTTCCTTGTGATGAAGGCTGGGTAGGGAAACAGCGTCTTCCCCTTTCCATTGGCCCAAGACAATGCGTGTATGGGAGCCCGTGCTGAAATGGCACAGAGGAAGAACCAGACGGACCTCTATCCCCCTTCCCCATGCAGGCACCTCCTCTGACCTCCCAGACTCAGTTGCCTTCTCTGCACATGGGATTAGGATGCCACCTTGCTGGATGGTTGTGCGGGTCAGAGACACAGGCAGTTGTGCCTGGCCAGAGTAAGCACTTGAAATGGCAGCTCCTGCAGGCCTGCTGTGTTTACGGGGTAGATGAGAGAAGGCGAAACCAAGAAAGGGGGGAAAAAAGAAAGCCTGGGGGGTGGGGTGGAGAGGGAGGAATGAGATGGTGGCATCTGGCCTGCGAGCCCTGCTGCTGGCCCTCCCTAACTCTGTCCTCTTAACGAGCCATATGCAGCTTCCAACAGATGAGATCTGGTGTCTGCAAAGACAAAACAGAGCCAAAAGGCGATGTAACATGGAATTATAGACTGCATTTCTCTCTAATGAGCCAGCCTGCTGGCTGAGAATTCAGTGCCGTTTGGAGCCCAGACTGGGAGGTGTGTGCAGCCGGGCGCCCACCCCCTGCTCACGTGCCCAGGGGAGGCTTAAGCACAGGAACCCGACTGCCAGGATCACGGTTGGCTAGCTCCCCCAACACTGGGTGCTGGGAGGTGTGCGTGCGGGAGGTGGGGCGCTGGAGTGGCGGTCAAGGACAGCTGCGGCAGTCACGCTGCCGCCCAGCTGCTTGGGAAATGCGCTCCTGTCAGCCCAAGCCACTCTGGAGAGCTGGCTGAGTGGAGAGGTCCTCTGGGGAGGAAGCGAGAAAAAGGAGAGGCACTAGCAGCTTCCCAAAGGGCTCTCTGGCTGCTCGACTGGAAGACCACACACACACACGTGCACACACTCACCACACACACTCTGCATACAGCACATCAGTGCACTTGCACACATACTCCATGTAGTGTGTGTATGCTGGCTGATGGCCACACCCCTGCACATGCATAATACACCTCATACATGTCTATAATCCTTAATGTAAAACATATCACAAACATGTTATGATATTAAATTAAATCACCCACATTAAATATACCACATACACATACAAACACACCCATGACACATGTATATCTCACAGAACCATATCATGTGTACACCACACACCACGCTCATGTACATGTACTATATTTATCACACATGTACACACCCATGCACACTCTCTACACCACACATAGACACACAGCCACACACATACCTACCATACACAGACTGTAAGTATCACATGTATATATGACCCACATGTACATGTGTGCATGTCACATACAGATCATATGCACAATACTACAAACATTTATGCACACCATGACTTTACGCATATGATATACACGCATGCCACACTCAGCACAATACACACATGCCCAACTCAACCCTCAACTGTATTCATGCACAGACACTACACAAAGCCCATGCTTGTGCACACATACCACACAGATAGACACCACACATGTACACAGATCCCCCACATCCCCCACATCCCACACCACCCTACACCACCCACATGTCATGCATGTGTCATGCCAACAATTCTACACATGTTATGCACACACAGAAATACACACCGCATAAATGTGTCCCCCACACAGATCACCTCTATACACATGCCTATACGTCACATGCCACACAAATATACACACCATCCTCACAGTACACACTTGTATGCACACATAAAACACACTCCTACTCACACATTCTACACATATAAGTGCACACTATATAGATAGACCCTGATTTATGATGGCTTGATTTAGGATTTTTCAACTTTATAATGGTGTAAAATTATACAGATAAAACCATTCTGCCTTTTATTTTCAGTACATTACTCAATAAATTGAGACCTTTCACACTTTATTAAAATTTAGTCTTGTGTTGCATGGCTTTGTACAGCTGTAGGCTAATGGAGGTGTCCTGCGCAGCTTAAGGTAGGTTAGGTGTATATAATGCATAGGTTAGATGTATTAAATGCATTTCCAACTGAATATTTTCAACCTATGCTGAGCTTACTGGGATGTAACCCCATCATAAGTTGAAGAGCATTGGAACACACATGCACACATTACCTCTTCCCATAGCACCACCAACCCATACATATTCATACCACAAGCTCGTACATGTGTGCACCTCCCATACTGCACATACAATGCATGCACGCACATCATGACACACAGCACACATGCATAGCAATACATACAGTACACACAAAAACATGGTAGCAAGCACACACATGCATACAACACACATAACATATACACACAACACACTCATGCACACACCCCCTCCACACACCACACATACATACACATTTGTAAATAACATGCACAAGTACCTCACACATGTCTATGTACTCTTAATGTAAAACATTTCACATAGCCTCATCACATACATACATCATACATGTACACACGCCATATACAACCCACCTGATCACACATAACACACATGGCACACACGTGCAGAAATTTCTCCCCATTCCCAGTGCCACACCCACAACACATACACTCACAATCACACACACACTTATAACCTCACACACATCCCATAAACAGAGGTAAATAAGGACACACAGAATGTACCTGGCGGTGTTCCTTTGCAAGCGTGTGCTCCTTTGAGAACGGGGTTAACCTTGCAGAGGCCTGAGTTGTGATTCAGAAAGTACAAATTGCGCCAGTGAGTCCTGGAAGCGATGTTAAGTGGGGCCACTCCTCTTCTGTTCATCCATTCCCAGACCCTTGTCCTTTTCCTGTCAGTGATACAGCACCATAGAGGTACCTCTGACGTAACATGCACACTGCATCCTAAAGAACGGTTCCCAATCCTTGCCGAGTATTGCCTCTCAGTGGGCATTCCAGTTGCTCTTTCAGACGGTGGTTCCAGAATTCTGAGGCTGGCTGCGTTTGGATGGTGTGGCGTGTGATGCAGCGGGTTTACCCACTGGTCGACTCCACTTCTACTGCTGGATGTTACATTATTTTGGCTTCTGAGAGTGTGGATCAGGGATACTATAAATCCATGGAGAGTGGTGCTGGCTGGAGCTCCATGGACAGGAAAGGCAAATTCACTTTGAGATTGGTATCCACTCCTGCGAAGGTCAACTGCTGACCCTTCTAAGATGGAAGGGAGTCCAATGTAGGCAATTTGTCACCAAATGGTCCATTAGTCTCCTTGATAAATAGTGCCACACAAGGGGCTCAATGCTGATCTTTATAACTGTCAGTTTGGGGATTGCAATGCAGCAGTATCTGCCTTGTTAAGTGAAAACCGATGCGGTTGGGTCATACATAGCCGCCATGTTTGTCCTTGTGGTCTTTCTATTCATGTGTCCATTATGCCAGCTCTGACATACATAGCTGGTGGCAAAGAATGGCCAACACCAACCGGGTGAGTCCCCTTGTCTACTTGGTTGTTCAGTACTTGGCTGTTCTGGGAGGACACAATGGGTACTAAAGTGTGATACAAGAATCTGGACACTTCATATTCACTCCTGTACATCCACCTGCAGGCTTCCACCTCAGCACTTCTCAACAGTCTTCCAGCTCTCTCGGGTTTCCAGCAAGCCAAAGAATCTCTGTTTTCACCACCTCAGGTCACCAAGTGGATGACCAGGTGCACTGCCCCCTGCTCTGACCACTGGGGAGATACCCCTTCTCAGCTGTGTTCAAGGTTGCTTCCTGAACATGGCTGTGATACAGCTGCCACTCATTTCTGGTTGGCATCCCACATTGAGCTCTCAGTCTCTATTATTGAAAGCAGAGGCACTGGCCACCTTGGTTGAAGCCCACCTTCTCCAGGATGTTTGTATAGTCAGTGGCCTTGGATCATAGAGATAGTGTCTCCCTCCAGAGAAGGAGCAGGCATTTACTGCCCGTTACAGATGGGTGTTCTTCATGCAGCCCACTGCACGTGTAGGTGGCATCCAGCGTTCTTGGCAGTGGGGAACTGATGCAAGACAATGCTGATACTCGGGCTACAACTAGAGTGCTGAGTAATAAAGTTCTCTATCTCTGACCTTAGATCTTTTGCCAGTATCCATACACCACTGGCAGGATAATTTGTTAGCTCAAGAGCAGGGCAGAATCTCAGACCCTTCACAGTTCAGAAACCAAGCCTGGGCTCCCTTCTGTCTTCTCCTTCTGATATTCATCTGGGACATTATTCTGTCAATAGGTGAGAACTAGGGATGGGTGTGATGCAGTTGTGGTGAGTGACAAGGACCTCTATGCTCCCTGCTTATGAAACTTTCTTGTGTCTCTTGTCTTACCCATTTCCATCTTGGAAAAGACTCCTGCTGAGTCTGTCTCACTTCATGACTTGGCAGTTCAGACAGAGCCCGATCACAATGTACCATCTGGACACACGGTCAATTGACCCCCCCCCCCCCGCCGTGGTCCTGCATTCCATCAGAAACATACAGGAGCTTGCTCAAAAGATGTATAATTTGGCAGTGGATGGCACAGTCTTGCTCCAGAATCCTACAGGGCTGCATTGTTGTTTGCTCATGGGGTCTTACCACAGTGTTTACACTCCGTCTTTTCCTACTATTGATGCTTTCAACACTGTGGAGCCTACTGGATCATATGACCCAAGTGGCAGGGTAGCTGGATTCAAGCCTGGACCTGCTGCAGGACCCACTAAAGGCTGCCAGTCTTCTGTGTAGCCCAGTATATGGCTGGAGTGGTTTTCTCGGGTGTGGAATATGCTGTTTCCAGATGAGGCCAAAGAGGTCTATCGGGCCTTCCTTTCTTATGATAAGGCATGGAAGACACATGTCTTTACTTCAGGGAGGACAGCCGAGGCATCTAAAGATGTCATTGCAATGGCCACTCCTGGTTCTTCACATAGCTCAGCCTCTGGAGCACGTGTGCCTTCCCAAGACCTCTGGTCTATAGCAACCTCTTGCTCGTCTTGCCCTATCAGCAAGCTGTCATCATTGTGATGGATCAATGCGATGTTCTGCAGAATATCCAGAGGGTTGATCCAGATCTCCTGAGACTGTATAATGGCAGAGGGTGAGTGAGTTTCAAAAGCCCTAGAACAAAATTGAATTGTAATGAATATTGGTTTTTAGTCACCAAATCAATGGCCATGAACCACATACCTGAGGTTTATAATCTGTTCTGGCAGTGAAATCACATCAGGAACAACAGCTTCGATCGGGATTACAGCTTGGTTAAGTCTGTAGTAGACAACAATCAATGTTCAGGATCCACCTAATTTCTGCAGGAACAAAACTACAGAGATAACAGAGATAAGTTGGGGACTTTGCCACCTGTACAACCAGAGATAAGGTGGGGATTGTGCCACCTGTATCTCTTAGGTCTTTACTGGACACAAATCTCCACTTCTGGGATATGATACTGGTTTGGATTTTCTTAGCTGGGGATGTGGAGGTGGGAGCAGTTTTGGTCCTCCATTTGACTTCTTGGCCATGAGAACCCATACCCAACAGGGCAAGGATCCAAGTGGAGAGGATAGCGACTGCCAAGGTTTTCCATGGATCAGCTGGAAGACACACTTGGAGCTAGATGTTAGCCAGGACTTTATTTCCTGACCCTGGGAGCCCAACTCTAACAGGGGCCTGCAAGAAGACTTCTCGTCTCCAGGTATCACTGCCAGCTCAGCCCTGGTGCTGGTGGTCCTAAAAATATCTGGATGTTTTCCCTTTCCCAAGCAAAAGTCCTCAGTATATGTCGTCTCTTGGGAAAAGGGCTGGAGGAATCATTATAATGTATGTTTGCCACAGCGTTGCCATGGTGTTTATCCAGATCTGAAAATCTGTAGTCAATTGTGGGGTCCTCTTGACGAAGGGGGCTCCTACCCCAATCTCCCTAGAGCGTCTACCCCAAAAAGGGGGTTCCCCGAGGAAAAGGAAGGTCCCGCCATAATGAACACACGGCGGGGACTGAGCATCAGAGGACTCATCCGTATATTACACGAGGGGCAAAGAGTTATATAGAGCAGAGCGAGAGGAGTGTCTCCTTGCAGGGCCACGCAGGGTAAATGTCATCTTGGTCATGCCTCTTTGGCCCAGTCCAAAAGCTGATCACACGCCGGTCACGCTACCAGGGACCTATCAATGTCTTGTTCATGCTGAGGAGACATCCCTTGTCCAATCCTGGTCTCTGGTAAACACTCTTAGGTCTCCGCCCTCGCCACTTCCCCTCTGCGCCATCTTTGACGCCTTTTTTTCCTTTCCGTCGGGCGGGGGTAACGCCATCCCCACAGTCAATGGGATGCAAATCTGAAAATCTTCTGAGGTCTGTGCAGTAAGTAAACGATAACTGTTCATTGGAGTGGCTGCCCTCTACCTCCTGCTCCTTTCCTCTTGTCTTTTTCTAGGCGTAGGTATTCAGCAGCAAACTCACTGGTTGGCCTTCTGTTTTGTCCCCAGAGTTCTATTCAATGTCTTGATTAGGCATGCTGGAAATCAAATTCCAGAGGTTCTGCCCCGGCTGTCTCTGGACTGTGCAGGCTAACTCTTGTAGCTTTTTGGGGATATTATCTCTCATTCCTTATCAAACCTAACTGGAGTGTGCTGAAATTTAGTATTATTGGCCTGGCAGCCAGGATAAGAGATGGGCAGCTCTGGAGGGAGGCAACTGTTACCCTGCAGAGTGCCCTCTGCAGTATTTTCTGAATTGAAAAATACTAGCCCTTGCTCTGGTGGCCACCTCTGAGAGATTTCATGGCTCAAGGGAGTGAAAAGAATTAACATCTTGGTGAACATCCCATTTTAGGGTTTCATGCTTTTCTAACTAGGGTTCTGATCCTATAGAAGATCTGATTTGACTATGGCTTTGCTACCTTTACCATCAGATTCTGAGTTGGCTTCTCAGCTGTCTCTGCTCTTCTGCTAGAGATAAGAGCTTCCCTGAAAACTTCCAACAAGGCCCTCTGACTGCCACACCTAGCTTCAACCTGTGTAATAACTGCTCTTAGTTTCTCGTTATTCCCCTGTAGGACATCTGTACCTCATAGTAGCAACCAGCAATCTCCACTGTTCTTATAGTCTATGTTCCCCTTCTACTTTGCAAATGTCAAAGTCATTGTACAGGCAAGAGCGTTATCTCCCAACATAATGTTTTCCCAGGCAGACACACATGAAATCTTCAACAACTAGGCTGCCACCATGTGCCAGGGAATATCCACATCCTATTACCACCCAGGATGGGGCCCTTCTTATCACCCAGTTGCAAACCCCCACCTTACTGCCTGTTTCCTTGGACCACTGTCTCCTGTGTCTTCTGAGCAGTGGACACTAAGACAGAATTGGATGTGCAAAAACTTTATTGAAAATAAATACCTGTAAGGAATAAACGAGGAGCAGGAGTAGTAGGCATGGAGAGTCTGAAAATTTTCTTTGCATAAGAATCACTCAAGGAACTTATTAATATATATATATATATATATATGTATATATATATATATATACATATATATATATATATATATTCCTAGGACACACTTCCAAAGATTCTGATTAAATAGGTCTGTGGCAGGGACGCAGGAATGTGTACTTTGGTGTACTTTGTTAGCTCTGCAGGTGTGTTCATGCATGTGGTCTTGTGTAGGCATGACACCTATGAAAGAAGGGAAGGAAAGAAGAACTAGGCAGGAAGAGCCATGGACCACACTGTAGTCCTAGGCAAGTCTTAGATGGGCCAATGAGAAGACCATGAGCTACGGTTTCTCATTAGAGAATTCCACAGCAGGGAGGAATGCACTGGTCTATACTCTTCTCTTTCATTGACTGGGAGCAGCCCAGAAAGATGCCAGGGTGGAATGAAAGGTGCAGCAATTAGAGGCTGTTAATCATCCATGCATCCAATGGCAAATTCTATTCAAAGTAGATCTGAGTGGTGTTTGTCTATGAAGGAGATCAGCCCCAATTACAGGAGTGTTGGGAATGGCTATAAAATGGCAAGAAAGTAAAGCAGAGCCAGCCTCTGGGAACTCTTCAGAAAGGAAGAGGAAGTTATCTGGGCAGCAGATAAACTCAGGTGAGCATATTAGTCCATTTTCTGTTGTTCATTACACAATACCACAGACTGGATATGTTGTCAAGTAAGGAGGTTTACTTGGTTCACAGGTATAGAGGTCCAAGGTCATAGGGCTTCACCTACTGATGGACTTCTTGCTGGCAGAGTCCCGAGACAGTGCCGGGCATTGCATGGTGAGAAAAGGAGCATGTACATGGGTATGTGTGTCTCCTCTCCCTCCCTCTTCTTTTAACGCCACCAGGATTCACTCATGGTGGTTCCACCCTGATTAATGTTAATCATGTCCCAAGGGTCTCACTTCTAAATACCCTAGTCAGATTAAGTTTTCATCCTCTTAGTACCTCACATTGAGAATTAAACTTCAATGTGGATTTTGGAGGGAGAGACAAACCATATTCAAGCCATAGCATGAAAGTCCCTAGAAACTTAGACCTTCCCGTTCAGTGATACCTTACTACCCCTTAGTTAAGAAGAAGGCAAAGAAGACCATGTAGGGTTCAAAGCACTCAAAAAAGAAAGACACAAACACAGTCTAAACCTACACTGGCAGGTATGATCAGAGATGAATGGAAGGATAATAAGGCAGTGTTAATACAAAGGAAAGGTATCGAGGAGAGGGCAGTATCCTGCACAGTAATTTTCATCTAACTTCTTATGGGAAAACCCTATTGCCAATGTGAAAATGGAGTGATTCTGGATTTAAGACATGACTGCTTCAGTGTATCCCTAAATATAAAAGCCCCCCACCACATGCATGACCACAAGTCTCTAGGTAACCACTCACCTCACGGCCAGGAAGATATTTGGGCACTGGAGAATTTGTCTGAGTTCACAGGAATTGCTTGACTGATGATTGGAGGAGCCAGGCCCAGAGGTGTGCACCTATAAGCCTCAGGTACTCAGGAGGATACCTTGAACCTAGGAGTTTGCAGCCAGCTTGGGCAACAAAGAGAGAATCTGTCTCAAAAGAGAAACAAACCTGGAGAAAAGGAGACCAAATTCCTACAGCAGGATGTTTTAGTAGCTTTGTTCTGTTTCTTGGGCTGGAGATCATGAAGGATCATCTCTAGGCCCACATCTGACCCCTAGGTTTCAATGTTTCAGGTTCATGGGATGTCAAGGTTAGAGGGGACCGTGCCACCCAACCTCATGACCTGAAATGTTGACATCTCCATCACTCTGATGGAGGAGTGTGGACCTGACGCTGCCACCCATGTCAACGGTGACCTCACATTCGCTCCCCTTTCTGCTGATATGGACATAGCTAGAAGTAGCTGTTAGTCCATGTTCTGGCCCTTGTAACTATTTATTGTCCAAGGTTTGATGTCCCACTGTTTATAGGCCCTGTGACTGGAGGGCTTACACACTGTGTCCTTATCAGAATAAATTTGACACAAGATCCCATACTAACTTCCTTCAGTTATCCCATATACTTCCATCTCACCATGCAATCAGCTGACATTGGCTTAGGAAGTATCAGCCACACACCAGTGAAAACAAGGCACAGTTAGGAAGCGTATCTCCTGTCAAGGAACCATGCAATTAATTTCAAAGCAAAAAATAATTGGATTATCTATGCCACGGCGTTCTTCATTAGTGCAGATAATTGGGCGATTTTAGTAGTACGTTTCCTTCCTTCTTGAAGAAAATGCTTACAAGGGAACAATGGGCATCCCTCCTCTTTAGGTTTGGACTGGGTGACCGCTCATGTCTGGTGTCTTCAGTCGGTAGGTAAGGGGTAAAGTATTAGAGAAAAGTAGTGATAGTTTCTTGGACTGGAAAATAAATCTCATTAATGCTCCAACTATCAGGACCCCTGGTAAAAACAACATCTGCCACTCCTGGCCTCATGGGGAGGTGGCCACAAAGAGCCAGGCTCTCTAGAAGGAGCCCGTGGTCAGCACTGGGCTCTCTAGAAGGAGCCATGGCCAGCATTGGGCTGTCTAGAAGGAGCCTGAGGTCAGTACTGGGCTGGCCGAGTGGAATCTGACAGTGGAGCTTCAGAAGAAATCCAGGTTCAGGAGGACAAAGACTGAGAGCTGGTAAGAGTGGCAAGGAGAGGAAGGAGAGACCAGCGATCAGAAGAGAGAGTACTCTTAGCCGGGCGTGGTGGCGCACGCTTGCAATCCCAGTACTAAGGGGGGTGAGATCAGAGGATCCGGGTTTGCAGTCAGCTTCAGCTATTAAGTGAGGCCTTCCGCAATTTAGTGAGACCCTGTTTCAAAATAAAGAATGAAAAATAGGGCTGGGGGTGTAACTTGGAGGGTTCAGCCCCCAATACCAAAAAAAAAAAAAGAAGAAGAAGAAGAAGAAGAAGGGGAGGAGTGCTCTGTCCTCCCAGTTGTCCCACCTGCAAACTGTACTGGATTGGGACTCAGTTTCTCACAGCATGGTTCCAGGCCCACCAGCATAAAAATCACCTGAGTTCATGAAAATGCAGATTCCTGGGTCCCTGCCACAGAGTTATTTCATCAGTATCTTTGGGGAAGAGGCCCAGGAATGTGTATCTCAGCATATGTTGTTCTCTGGGTGAATCTTATGGGAATGAAAATTTCGGACTCACTGCTCAGGGCACGCTGATGCAGGGCTGTTCCACACACCTGGGCGTGAATCAGGTTCTGGTTGTGGCAGGTGCATCACGAGGTGGGGGCAGGCTCCACGACCCCCATTGGCATCAATGTTCACAAGGATCAAGTCCAAAATGGATTTAATGAGCACAGCACGTTCTTTTTGAGAAATGCGGTTCAGAAATCCCAAGCCAACCCCGGGCAATCTCTGAAGGCAGAAAAGGTTGCAAATAAGCAACAATTTATTTTCTCAGAACCTGTAAGGGCGGAGCGCCTGTCTTTTCTAGCTGGATGTGCTGAATTAGAACCATGCACAAAAGATACCGTTCCCCCGGGGCCCTGCGCATGATTTATTTCCAGATTTAATGAATGGCCACGTGCCTGGGTTATGGAAAATAACCTGTACATGGACTTGTCCCTGAATGCTGTTGGAAAAGCCTCTATCGCTGATGCCACAGGAGGACGCTGACTCGCTTCCACATCCTACTGCCCCCACAGAGCAGGTGACATGGCGGTGGACGAGGTACACAGGCTGCCTGTTCTGCCTTTAAGAACAGTTTCTTCACATCCCCTGGAATTTCTATTGATCTGAACATGTGGCCGATCTCAACACTGATTGTCTGAAGGGAAGCTACTCAATATCACAAGGTCACGACGAGGGAGAAAAAAAAAACAAACTAATAATTCACTCTCCTTGTACACAAAGGACGGGACATTGTTTTCTTCCTTAATAGCATCTTTCGCTGGCCGCCGAGTGACTCCCTGTCACCACCCTCGCGGTGGGATTTAGGTCTTACATTTGCTTTTTATTTACCCGTTTCTCCCCTGGCTTAACTTTTCAGATTCATGTCACAGCGAACACCTGCTTTTATATGTTCTGTAGTCGGCTGCAGCCTCATCTCACAAAAGGCTGATTTAACTCCTTGAGAGAAAAGCCAACATTTCCCCAGCCCTGGGGCTTTTGGGAAGCGTATTATCTGCCCGTTAGGAGCACTGTCTCTCTGCTGAACTGATGCTGATCGGTGCTTAATTGATTTAATAGGCACCTGCCTCGCAGGTGTACCGTGGGGGTAATGGGTTCACTACTGTTTGAGAGGCTCTTTGTGGTTTGCAGAGGTGACGTGCGCAGAGGGGAGAGGTCCACCCAGAGTTCATGGGCATCGTTGCTAGTGTCTGCTATGCTGCCCACGCGGCGCTGAGAGATGAGTTGAATAAAACACTGTATCCACCCCAGCCCCGGAAGGGCGGCCACCTCAGAGAGAAGCAGGGCAATTTTCAATAACACAGAGTCAGTGTTATTAGCAGGTACTGGATGGCTGCTCCTACTCAAAGCTAGCAGGTAGGCACAGTGTGCGTTCCTAGGTACCTCTGCCTCTCCCTTTTGGTTTCACCTTATTTTGTCATGTGATTCATTCATTCTCTCCCGCCCTCCCGATCCCCCATCCTTCCTCTTTCTTTTATGTACAAAATATTCCTTGATTATACTCTGCAGTCAAAAAAAGAAAAGTACACAGGATAAACCAATTCATATCAAGCAATAAGCGACTAAGAAGGCGAACATCCCTCAATAGCATGCGTATTATGAGGAAAATCTTAAAGGAAAAAGCCACGTTATGAGGGTGGCAATGCATACATCAGTGCAGAGGTGAGGGAGACAGTAGGAGAGGGAGGCTTTTCATTGTTCCAGAAACCTCAATACTAGTTAAATTCCCGTCCTTCTTGCCGTTTCTTTGGTGTTGGTAGAAATCCCTGTTCCTTGGCACATGTCACCTGTATCAATTTCATTCCACATGTTCAGGTGTGTCGGAAATTTAATTTTTGTTTTCTCTTTTCCTGTCTTTTCCAGCCTTCATTCCTCCAGGGTTGTAGAAATCTAATTTCAATTAATCTGTCCTCTCCCCTCCCCCTTTCTCTGGGGTTGCGTCCACATCTTGGAGGCTTAGGCAGTACCAGGTATCAGGAGGGGACATCTGGCGCTTGGGATCATTCGTAACCTATGCTGGTGTCCCCGCAGGCATCCACCTTGCCATCTGGCCTGAAGTTATTGGCCACCAGGTGGCTGCTGAGTCATCCTGGAGTCTGACCGCGGCTGCTTACATCCCATTCTTGCACAAATTCTCGCTCTCTCTCTCTCACCTGCTTCCAGGACACTCTCGGCCACACAGCTCTTATCTGTTTCGGCCACACAATTTTGACCCTCTGGAATCTCCAAGAAACCACCCAAAAGTCTTTCCTGTGTCTCTGCCACTGACTGACTGGCATGAAACATACCAATGCCCCACACCATGTCAGTGCCAGAGACCACCATTACTTTGTAGGATCAGGTAGGTCCCTTCTCTGGACTCTCGCAGGGAGCCTGTATGTGGAACCAACCAAGGTGGGTCTCGGCGCGGGGGGTCTGTCTTCCTTCCCAGCTCCTACACTTGAAAGGGGCTCAGGCACACTTCTCAGGAGCCCAGCAGCCTCAAAGGTCTTAGAGGTATTTTTCTAAATCATTTCCTCCTCATGGTAACCAGTGACTCTTCCCCACCTTTTTTTTTTTTTTCTAATTTATGCTGTCATTTTTTTCTTGAGGTCCAAAATGCAAAGTGACTAAATAAAGGGATAACCCAGGGATGCAAGAAAAAAAAAAAGGTACCTGCCTTGCACCTGCCTTGCAGGGATATTGCTTTTATTTGAAGATATCTAACAAACTGTAGAATACTGTGCTAGCCTTCGTGAGGAGTATGAAGCAAAGGCTCTGCCTGCGAGAAACTTAAGCATAAAAGTGTGATGCTAAATATAACTTAGAAGTTACAGGAATTCCTAAGAAGTCAGTTCAAAATTGTCCCTGCATCTTTTTTTCTTTTTCATTTTTTTTATTTTCTTTCAAGGAATTAGGACTCCTCAGCTGCCAGTGGGAATTTCTTAAAGTTATAAGCTATACAGAATACTGGTCAGAGTCTATATCAACAAATATTACTATAGCACAAATCTGTGATTAAACCAGAACATCAAAGCTTTACCATGGGATTTACCTACTTTGAGCAGTACTGAATACAAATGAATTCTAAGACGACTAAAGGATTTGTATATCCCCTTTAGAATTGGAATGTCATTTGCTTTTTTACAAACTATAAGCCTTTATTCCTAATATAAAAAAAGTTAAGAGCAGCAGCCACACAATTCAGGAGAAAGTAGTTGTATTAGTCAGGATAAGTAAGGCTAGCTGCTGCAACAACAACCACCAAGTCCTAATGCCTTAACCCTTAACACAAGGATGGCTATTTATTTATTTATTTATTTATTTATTTATTTATTTATTTATTTATTTGTGGCACTGAGGATTGAACCCAGGGGTGTTCTGTCACTGAAGTATACCCCAGGTCTTTTTATTTTTTGAAACAGAGTCTTGCTAAGTTGCTGCGGCTAGTCTTGAACCTGCAACTTCCTGTCTCAGCCTCCCAAGTATGGGAATTGCAGACACACCCAGGTAAGTATGGCTAATTAAAAAACATTTTTTTAAATTTATATTTTGTGGTGTTGGAGATTGAACCAAGGGCCTCACATATGATAGGCCGGTGGTCTACTACTGGGCCCCATGTCACATTCTTTTGTTTCTCACAATCATCTGGGGACCTGGCCTCTATTTTTAACATACAACTCTCAAGTTCACACTGGGTATCAACACTGAGCCCACTAAAGGGGGTAGAGAGTCTGTAGGATCACACAGGAGGTCTTACGGACTTGGCTTAAAGGTGATAAACTTAACTTCTCCTCCTCCTCCTCCTCCTCCTCCTCCTTCTCCTCCTCCTTCTCCTCCTCCTCCTCCTCCTCCTCCTCCTTCCTTCTCTTTTTTATGGTACTGGGGATTGAACTCAGGGTTGTTCTATCTCTGAGTTACACCCCTAGCCCTATTTTATTTTTTATTTTGAAACAGGGTCTCACTAGATTGCTGAGAGTCTCACTAAGTTGTTGAGGGTGACCTCGAACCTGCGATCCTCATGTCTCAGCCTTCCAAGTACTGGAATTACAGGTGTGCACCATCATAACAGGCTTCTTTCATTTTGCTGGCCCAAACACAGTTACTTGCCCCATCTAATTAAAAGGAGCTGGGAAACGTCATGAGCTGTGGGTCCAGGAGACACAAAGGCCCAGGTGTGGTAAGCACATAGCCACTGGCTGCCATGTTTGTCTGCAAAATTCTCTAACTGTATGGGGCTCCTGGTGACTGGTGCTTAGCTAGCAAAGACCAGTATGGCTTCATCTTATGCAGGGAGCTGGAGTGTCAGGGAGCGCTGTGCTTCCCTCTGACCTCTCTCCCTCCTTTTTGCCATCTCAGCCAGCCGCCTGCCCCTACACACTCGCTGGCAGACTCACAGGATTCTCCCAAGGGTAGAGACAGTGGCAGTCAGAGCTGGGCTTGTCCTCCAGGTGCTCCAGGTGCATGCAAGCTCAGAAAGTGTGACACATGACTAACCATATGAATGCCGGGTGTTCAGGGCAGCACTGGGCTCAGAGCCGAGTGGCTGTGCCAGGCACGTGGAGTGCGGAGGGAGCCCAAGCCCCTTAGCCCGTGTCCAGAGGGCTGTGTGTGCAGGAGGGTTCTCCTAGAAGGTCTTTTGGTCTCCCTTGTATTGTTTCAGCCAAGCACAGATCCTGTAAAGGGCTCACGTTGTTGATTGAAAGGGAGCTGTCTGAGTCAGAAAATGTCAACAGCGCTAGTGGGAATTCTGCTTTTGCTCTTCAGTGTCGAAGTGGCTTTAAGAGAATGGATTAACCTGGTGGTTTCAGATGAAATATTCTTCACTTCCTGCCTTCAAATACATCGCGTGTATGCGCAAAGCAGGCTTCTTCTGGGATGAGCCACCAGCGCAGGACGAGGGCTGGCATCTCCTTAATGGTGGCGACATTTATATCAGAGGGTCAAGCCTGGAGACCGGGCTGGTATAGGCAGCCATCTTCATGATTACAACATGGCCAGAAAGCAAGGTCCCTGAGGAAGGGACTCCACCTTTACAGTGAGCCAGGATTATAGGGCAGCAGGAGGAGTAGTTAGGTCCTGGTCCAGGGTCAAAGGCAGAGAGCTGGAATTTTGAATAGGAAAGGATGGAGAACGAATTTAGGATGGGAGATGAGTTGAAGTTCTGAATAAGGAGAATGAGGAATGTACATTCTGATGAGGAATGTACAGGAAAGAGAACACTATTATTATTATTTTATTTTATTTCTAGTAGGTCCTAAAACAGCAAGGCATTAGATTTTCTATCCTAAAGCCTTTCAGCTAAAGAAAAAAAGAAAGAAAGAAAGAAAGAAAGAAAGAAAGAAAGAAAGAAAGAAAGAAAGAAAGAAAGAAAAATCCACCTTCAATTCCACCCCATGGAGCCAGGAGGATGGAGTGTGTGAAACCTGACGATCTCTTCCCTCTGACTCTTCTGTACTCACGGGCTTTAGGAATTTTAAATCCAATGAACTCTTGCCTGCTACAGACAGTCTCATCTCCCTTTTATTCCCCACAGAAGGTCAAGCACTTCATTGTAGTTTTCACCTCGGAGATGGCATTGACTCAGTGCTGGCTTCAGAGAGACTGGTCCCCCAGATCCCCGTCACTGACCACTTCTGTCGGAGCGAGATTGAGGTCCTAAAAACTTCCTGCTGGCAGGATTCTTGCCTGATCCTGCCCAGCTTCGAAAATCAAGCGAGGGACTGGGTCTCAGTTGCGAAGTTACCGTTATCCTTGAACTTTGGTACAAAGAGTGCTTATTTCTGTACACTGTCTCCCTGCCATGGAATTACTTTCTTTTTGAGGATCTATGTTTCTAAGAAATAAGCCCAAAGGCTTATTCTCAAGTAATGGTTTGGATCAGGTGTATTTTTTTTTAATTACAAAACCATGGGACAAGGTCATTGCATCTTCTAACACAGAAGGTCAAGGGGATCTTTGTTATTTTGCTGCTTTTTTTTTTTTTTCATTCTTCATGACTCCAACAATCAGTTATTGTTGAAGACCTATAATGGACCAAGGGATAAATTATGCAAAAATTAAATTATAGCAGCCATGCTTCCAAAAAAAAAAAAATCTATGGAGGATATGGTGCTTTGAGGTTCTTGCCTTCAAAGAAAAATTGGGGGAATGGAAGAAAATGATAAGGAATTGTCGATTTGATTTTTGGCCTGGGCACTGAACCAGTGTAAGGCTGTGTAAAGTTATCTGAAGCTTTTGCTTCCCCCACTCAAATGTAAAATCCTTAGGTAAAATGTTCTAAAATAAGCTAGATGCTATTTCTAGTCTTGAAGTCATCCTGAACAGTACCTCCAGTAGGAAGATCGCTCTCAATGATAATCAGGTGATTTGCTAAGATTAGAAGGGAAATAAACCAGCAGAGTGATGCTTATGTCATTCACAAGAGACCAAAGTGAACGTGGAGAACGGTACCCAGGAAAGTGTTCCTATTCATGTAGAGCTGAAAGCCAGAGAGGAAAGTAGACTGTAGACGCAGTTTCCTAGTCGAATATTTAACTCTGTCCTTATTTGATTGTGCAGTCACACAGCCAAATATATTCAAGGGTGGTTTCTTTTATCAAAAGAAAGGGGGCAAAAAAAAAAAAAAAAAGGAAATGAAATGTTCCATGATGACATTAGCTCAATTTCATGTTTGAAAACTTAATTGCACCCAAGTGAGAAAATACAAAATTAAAGTTCTTACCGCAACAACAGCTGATCCTAGTAACAAGGAGAGATTCTAAAACCTCTTCTAGGGAGCTGCTTGTGAATCTGTTTCTGCCCTTCTCCTGCAGCTTCTCTTGCAGGTCACACACCAGAGCCTCCATCTCCGCAACACCCAGGAGTGGTCTGGATGTCACCGATTGAAGGGTTGACAGGAAGAAATGACTATTTACTGAGTGCTCCACAACTGGCTGGGCACTTGGAGTTTTATCTAAAAATAATTTAGTCTTTCTTTTCCCTTATCCCTGCTCTGCCAAGACAGTCCGTCACTTCAGAAAGACACGGCAAGCCCATATGAGGGTGTGGAGATGGGGCGTCAAGCCTGTGTCCCTGCTGCCAACCTTGCGTGCTTATTAGCACCTGTGAGTGGCTAGCACAGCCCTGGGTCACGGGATACTGTTCTGTTTTCTTCCTTTCCAGCCTCCAGAGCTTCGGGCTGTCTGGCAGGGTTTTTCCATACGGGCACCAGCCTGAAAGAGCCCAGGTCTCATTTCCCCTTTCATAGGAATGTTCCTGAATTCCACTAACACTTTAGGAACAATACTAGGAGCTCCCATTATCTGCAGAATACCTGCAAGAATCCAGGAAAGGACACATGCGCTCTGTTCCCCTAGAGCTCCTCCCAGGTGGCCGAGCCCCTTGGCACTCGTTTCTGTTGCACACTTCAGGGTGTCTAAGTGACGATGAAAATGAGCATTGGGGGTGTGACCTCCACTGTCTGCATGTGGGTCTCGGATCTATATTCACACCAAGAGGCCTGGTGAGATACTGGACATTGCTTAGAAATTGCATGTTCAGCCAGTCATGTATTCAACAAACTCTAAGGGAAAGTTGGCTGTGGCACTGGGCTAGCCTCTTTGGGATATTCAAAGAGGATTAAGTGAAGCTGGGAAGAGTGGCATATGCCTGCAATCCCAGTTCTTGGGAGGCTGAGACAGAAGGATTGCAGTTTTTAAGATAGCCTCAGCAATATAGTGAGACTCTCAGCAACTTAGTGAGACTCTGTTTCAAAAAACAAAAAGGTCTGGGGTTACAGCTCAGAGGCAGAACACCCCTGGATTCAATCTCCAGTACAAAAAAAAGGGATTAAGACATGGTCCATACCCCCAGAGGGGCTCATGATGTAGTCTGAGATGGCGCACGAACAAATCCTCATACCATCGGCTAGAATGTAAAGAGTGTGGGAGAAACCCAGGTACCACGAGGCTCAGAGTTGATGGGGATTTAAGGAGTAGCCTTCGATCTTGAAAGGGAAGGGTATGACATCGAGGCAGAGATCACTGCAAGATGTTAGTGATAGGAAAGCAGGAGATCAAGAGGGGAAACAGGATTTTAATTTCTCTGCAGGGCAGAGAGAAGTGTGAGGCCGTGGGCAGGAGGCAGAGGCAGGAGGAGCAATGTGGAGAGAATGGCATTGATTCTGGGCATACGGACTTCGAAACTCCAGTTAGGCATCCCAGTGGAGTGTTCTAGAAGGCAAGAAGAGCAGAGCCCTGAGGAAGTTGAAAGTTGGGAGCACACCTGTTGAGATATTGGATGTTGCCTAGAAACTGGAACTAAGGGCTACAGTGAGGCCATTAACACTCTAAGCAACAGTCACTAATGTCTTCATTACTTGCCAGCTGACCATACACTAACACATGGGAAACGCCAGCTTTTTCTCTGCAGAGCTGCTGGGAAAGCTCAGAAACCCAAGGAGACTCTGTTAGGTGAGAACGGTAAGGTGGGTCTTTCATAAGTTGATAATGTTGGGGAATTTCAGTGCAGTGTTCCCCATGACTAAAAACTGATTTGTCCCTTTAAATTTAAAAAAAAATGCTGCACTCTCTTCCTCCTTCTGAGCAGTTTTGAGACTGACATCATGAGCACCCCATTTCCCCTTGCTATCTGGTGGACCCCATCTTCTCAGAATGATGTAGACACGTGTTCTTGCCCTTCTGTGATCTGTCCACTGCTGGGCTATTATAAGCATTATTGATCACACAATCCATTAGGGCACCATTCACCATAAATAATTTATCTCTTCAGGCATGAGCTCGTCCCTGCCACAGATGCCATCAGCAAATCTCTTTCAGCAGGTTTGTGCTGGAGGAAAAACAACTGCATTGCAGATGTAGATTAGACACGCAAGGCCCAGGGAGGAACGAAAGTAATGGCCGGGCAAATCCTGGGCCTGGAGACTGCATTCTGCACGGGGTGGTTTGTCAAAGAGGGGACAGGTCTGAGGGTTTTCAGACCAGCATCGTTCCTATAGAAAGATTGCTGTCTTAACAAATACCTATAAGCCTAGTCTTCCAGCTAAGGGAGTTGGTGTAGGCAGCATACCCGTATTTGCTGAATATATTAGAGTATTCTAGATGTTGTAATTTCTGGGGGATGGAGGGACAGAGGGAGAGGTGGTAACAGGCAGCAAAAGAAATAGGATACAAGGAGCCAGGCACGGTGGCACATGCTTGTAATCCCAGTACTTGGGAGGCTGAGAAAGGAGGATCACAGGTTGCAGGTCAACCTCAGTAACTTAGTGAGATGCTCACAAACTTAGAAAGACCCTGTTTCAAAATTTTAAAAAAGATACTCAAAAAGAGCTGGGTGCATAGCTTGGAGGTAGAATGACTCTGGGTTTAATCCCCAATATCAAAAACCAAAGAAACAAACAAAAACAAAAAGAAATAGGACACACGGTCTCACATCTATATATAGACCTTGAAATCCTGTTGGCCAAATAGGAAAGCACATATAATTAAAACTACAAGATCTAGCCGGGCGTGGTGGCGCACGTTTGTAATCCCAGCATTCGGGAGGCTGAGACTGGAGGATCCGGGTTCGAGGCCAGCCTCAGCTACCTCGTGAGGCACTCTGCAACTTAGTGAGACTGGGTTTCAAAATAAAGAATAAAAAATAGGGCTGGGGGTATAGCTCGGAGGTAGAATGCCCCTGAGTTCAATCCCCAGTACCGCAAAAAAAAAAAAAAAAAAAAAACAAAAACAAAAACAAAACTACAAGATCTGCAATAACAAACAAACAGAAAAAAAACAAAGAAACGAAAGAGTATGAGAGCACTGGATCTCAGAGTGCATCTATAATGTGCAGTCACAGTGCTTGGATCACAGACTTTAAGAGGGTAAGTAGCCAGGCGTGGTGGCGCACGCTTGCAATCCCAGTACTTGGGAGGCTGAGATTGGAGGATCCGGGTTTGCAGCCAGCATCAGCTACTTAGTGAGGCCCTCTGCAACTTAGTGAGACCCTGTTTCAAAATAAAGAATAAAAAATAGGGCTGGGGGTATAGCTCCGAGGTAGAATGCCCCTGGGTTTCATCCCCAGTACTGCCCCCTCCTCCCCTCAAAAAAGAAGGTTGGTAAAGAGAGCATGAGTGGGTGGGGGGTGGGGCTCTGTGCAGAGCAGTAGGGCACGTGTGCACAAGTCTGCAGTTGGGAGCTCCTGTTCCTGGGTGCCAGCAATCAGATGGCAGCTGGGGCAGAAATTCCATGGTATAAAGCCAGGAAGTAACAGGCTAGCGTGACAAAGAGTCACAGCCTCCTCATGCAGTACAGCATCAGCAGAGCCTTCAAGCCGTGTAGAAAAAGCCCTGGGAAAAATGCATCTTCTCTTCCTTTTGAGACCTTCTCTCTTGAGCTTCCCTGCTACTACAGATCTTGCAGAAAAAAAAAAAAAAAAAAACAAACAACCATTAAACACTTTATCATTTGTCTACATGCTAACCCTCTGAATAAGTCAGGCTCAAGACAAGAAAACAGAGCCTGAGTCAGGTAGTTTACTAAAGGCACAGAACAGAGGAACCGGCTACAGACAAGTTGAAGAGCCACAGAGCGGACAGGAGAAGGCAAGGCAGAGATGAGAAGCAACGAGAGCCGAGGGTACAGAGAGAAGCCGGGTGACCCAGGGGACACTGGAGCCACAGTGAGACCACGGGAGAGACCAAGGCACCTTCAGAGACGCTACCCAAAGCAGGGAAAGAGGAGGGGAGGACCCCAATTTCTTCCCTTTTCTGCCCTCTAGCCACCTGCGAGAACTTCCCTTGGCCTGACCTAACTGGAACTCAGCTAGTAAGGGCACCTAAGAAATATAGTTTGTATGTATGAACAGAGGAAGGAATGGTTAGCATTTCCTCACACAGTATTCGCAGATAATTTTTTTTTTTTTTTTTTTTTTTTTTTTGCGGTACTGGGGATTGAACTCAGGGGCATTCTACCTCCGAGCTACATCCCCAGTCCTATTTTTTATTCTTTATGTTGAAACCAAGTCTCACTAAGTTGCGGAGGGCCTCACTAGGTAGCTGAGGCTGTCCGTGAACCGGGATCCTCAGGTCTCAGCCTCCCGAATGCTGGGATTACAAGCGTGCGCCACCACTCCCGGCTTTGCAGATAATTTTTAAGAAAAAAAATTTTTAAAGGAATGCTTGTCTCTAGCAAGTAGATTTATAATAGTGAAGTCAAGGGATCAAAAGAGGGAATGTTCTGGGGAAAGATTTTAGTGAATGCCATGGTCTGAATTTTGCATTCTCCTGCCTTTTATATGTTGGATCCTAGTTCCCAGTACAGTGGTACTAGGAGGCTGTGGAAGGTGGTTAGGTCGTGAGGGTGCCACCTTCATGAACAGGATTAGTGTGCTTATAAAAGAGGTCTGGGCGTCTGAAGGAACGAGTTCATCTCTTCTGCCATGTGAGGACACAGCAGGAAGACTCCACCGATGAAGCAGGAAGCAAGAACTCACCAGACTCTGAATTTGCTGGAGCTATGATTGCGGACTTTCTAGCCTATACATTTGTGAGCAATAGATTTCTCTTGTTTATAAATTATTCAGCCCAAGATATTTTGTTATAGCAGTCAACACAGACTAAGACTAACGCTGCAGCCTACACTCCTCAGTGTGCTGGGCACACATCATTGTAGTCTTTTTTTTTGCGGTACTGGGGATTGAACTCAGGGGCATTCTACCTCCGAACTATACCCCCAGCCCTATTTTTTATTCTTTATTTTGAAACCGAGTCTCACTAAGTTGTGGAGTGCCTCACTAGGTAGCTGAGGTTGGCCTCGAACCCAGATCCTCCAGTCTCAGCCTCCCGAATGATGGGATTACAAGTGTGCGCCACCATGCCCGGCTCTCATTGTAGTCTTAATAGCTGTGTAGTGGGGGGGGGGGGGGTTGGCTGGGTCTCTTTTGAAGTGTCTGAGATTCCTTCTATCGCAATCAAACTCAGGTTAGCCCTGGCAGTGAATTAGCAAGTACCTGGCTTGAACCAGGAATGTAAGATCAAGGAAAACTGACAAGAGCTGTCCAAAGCCTGTGGTTTCTGCTTCTCTGATTCAATCCAAACTACAAAGTCTTGTGGTCTAAGAGTGCCCGCCATCTCTTTCCTTGCAAAGTTCCCCATTGCTCTTCAGAGATTTTTGTTTGTTTGTTTTTTCTTTTTGGTACTACTGGGGATGGAACCCAGGACATTGCATTTGCAAAGCAAGTGCTTTGCCACTGAGTTACATCCCAGCCCCAGAGCATTTTTTTACCTTTCTAATTCTTGTGGGTTTAATTTGACTCAGCCATACATGAGTTGTGTCAAGGGGACTCTGCAAAAGCATTCCAGGACCTGATAGATACTCATGAATACATTCTCCCCAGAAATCCTGTTCCCACGTGGATATTATCTCCTAGTAACCTTTAGGAGTTAGTTACATGCCTTTACCTGAAAGGGTTCAAAATCATTTCAAAGTATGGTGATGATGAGGGATGAAAATAAGAGGGTAGAGCGAGTCTGTCTAGTTGTATCTCAAGAATGTAGTGTTGATGTTATCACATGGGTTTACTAATATGGATTGACCAGCCACGGGGCAAATGGCCTTCTAGAGAGATGATTCCTATCCTCATGCCAATTTAGTCAGGGCCAAAGACAATGTCAGATATTAGCTGGTGGCAAGGGCTGCTAAGTCCAGAACTGTGCAGGATGGGTGGGGGTATGATTACTGCACTGTTCATCTGTTTGCTGCTATTGCTGCAATCCACTGGTTCTTAAACAGAGCTTGACAAAATAGGCTTGTTGTTAAGCCAGGCTGCTAATTGTGCTGGTAATTAAAAATTGGCAGTGCTGAGTTTGGCCCACATTCCCTACCTTGAAACCTTCCAAATCAGCATTTGCCTTTCACGATGAGCAAAACACCTGCTCTGTTTCTCCTACTCATTTTCTAGGACCTTCAAATGCCACTTAGCCTTAGCCGACGCTTTCAGCGAGCTGGGAAGGATTTCTGGTATTTCATTCAGAAAGATCGCGTGTGCACTGGAGAAAGCAGGGCTATAGATAGCTCGGGTCAGCCGGAGGGCGAGCTCTGCGAAGACTCCGCGGAGCCAAGGGCTGACTGTGCTCACGGCCTCACATCACCCAGCTGCCAGGCTTCTTTGATGACGCCTCGTTCCGCTCAGATTTTCTGGCTCCAGGAGCTCGCGTGTCAGTTCCTGGAGGGGGAGAGCCACATGGCCGATGCAGCTCGCAGGCTCATTTGTGCGTGCACGCTCACGCATGCACACGCACTCACAGTGGATGCGTCATCCTCCTATATTTATCCCGTTGCTGTTTCGGTGGCTCTGAGAAGTGTCTGGAGAAAAACAAAGCTGCCTCCTGCTATGCAAGCTGTCTGAGCTCCAGAGACAGGCTCTGCTGCTCATTCTGTGTGCGTGTGCATGTGCGCATGCGCGCGGCGGGCCGGGCGCAGACCGTGGTTCCCGCTAATGAGACACCCTCCCTGTCCCCCGGGCTTACAATTCAGGATCAGGCAGCACGTGCTCCAGCTATGACCTCTCTGTCCTTGCTCACTCCCAGGTAGACCTGGTTGGGAGGGACAGATGTGGGTAGAATCTGTCTGGGGAACTGGAGCTGCCCAGACCCCTGGGGCAGGACGATGTGGCAGCAATGGCTGCGGTAAGGAAGGAGTACCTGGTAAGGTATCACTGCATAGAAGAGCTCAAAGGGATTGCGCATGTCATCTTCCCAAGGATGCTGTTGCACAGGTGAGGTACCGAAGCTGAGCAAGTGAGGAGTCAGCCAGGACCCATGCTGATCCTGAAGCTGCAGGACTGAATTCCAGAACAGGGGTTTCACCCGCGCCCAGAACCCGCACCCAGAACCCGCACCTCACCTGCCTGCAGGCCACCATCCATCAGAACATGAGGCCCAAAGACAGTGCGCCAGAGTCTTGGCCAGGTGAGCCCATTGACGGACGGCAGGAGGTGTGTTGCGAAGTATGCCTGGAAAGGCAATTGCACCTGAGCCTCTGGCTTCTGCCACGGGCCACCTCCAGCGTGTCCTCACCGCCACTCTGTCTTTGAGCCACTGTCACATCCTGCCGCGCATTCTAGTCGCCTCTGGGGCATGTCCTTTCTCGACCACTACTTTATATTTTGTGGACAAGATAGTGTCCACAGGATGACTCATTCTAGAGAGATCCAAAGAGATACATTGAAATAAATCTGAACATTTTTACCACTCCTCGAAAGGCTATCAATTCATGATAAGGCATCCAAGAAAAAAATAAATACCATTCCAAAATCTTGATGAGAGATGAAGATCTTTATGAAAGCGTCCCTTGAGTGTAGGTGAGGGACATTTTCTCAGACTTATGTGTGGGAAACTTACTACAAATCTCCGTCACTCCCTCCTCCCCAAATCCCACAGCTCCTGGAAGCCACTCAAAGTTCTCTCCTTTCTTCCGAAATCCCCAGCCTGGGCTGCCTCACCTGTCAGTTCCTCCTTCTCTCTCTTCTGCTATTCTTTTGGATAGTTCATGGATGTTTTCTTTGCTTCCGTAGGTGACTTTCTGTCATGTCTTATATAGATCACATTACCTTTCTTTATTTGTCCCAATTCTCTTTTCTACCCATTTCTCTGACCAGCACACCAAATACCTCCAAAGATATAGGAACTAAGCAATGAGACAACAGCCTTCTTTAGAAAGTAGGGGAAAGAATGGTTGTAAGTTCCTATACATTAATTTATAATTTATATATATATATATGAGCTGGGCATGGTGACACATGCTTGTAATCCCAGTACCTGGGAGGCTGAGACAGGAGGATTGCAGGTTCACGGCCAGCTTCAGCAACTTGTGAGACCCTCTGGAACTGTTTCAAAATAAAGAATTAAAAAAATCAGGCTGGGGGTGTAGGTCAGTGGTAGAAGGCTCCTGATTTCCATCCTCAGTACCACCATCACCAAAAAAAAAAAAAAAAAAAAAAATTGATATGTGAAAAATCAGATTGAATTGATCTTCAGTTAGTCATACTTGGTGGGTTGCTCCATTATTGGATTTCTACAGTGCTAGAAGTAATTCAGTATTAATTAAAGACTCCAAATATAATACTCAGATAGGCCACTGCTGCTGCTGCCGCCATGCAGACATGGGGAATAGGCAGATGATAGGAACGCTCATTCTTTTGAAAGCACTGAGAAGTGTAGCCTCAGCCCCTCTCCACCCGTTTACTCACCCCCGAGGACAAGAAGTGAGCTACCTGTTAGGTGAACTGCAAGGACTGAGCAAGAGAAACTCAGCCTTTCCCCCTTCCTCTTTGGCTCTTCCATCTGAGGGCGGGTGTGTTTTGCTCACCTCCTGCATTGTGGGCTGTTATCATGAGGGGTCAGGGCCCAGGCCTGCTCCAAGGCCAAGTCTGCAAACCCAGCTCTCACTTTTTTCCAATGTAGGCACGCAGGCAGCTATTTTCCTTTATCCTGTGTGTATATTTTGAGAGGTACCAAGTTTCAGCCTTAGGGAAGAACATGAGGGAGTCCGTTTGCCGTCACAGTTAAACCCTACTTCTTATTCCAGATTTATACTTAATAAAACAGATTTTTAAAAAATCTTAATTTGTCTGATTTCTCTAACTCTTTCTCAGTAACACTTGTAGAGCCATAATATCAACATTCAATTTACTTAAACTAAGAATCAAGCTGAGTATGGTGGCGCATGCTTGGAATCCCAGTACTTGGGAGGCTGAGACAGGAGGATCGTAGGTTCAAAGCCAGCCTCCGCTACTTAGTGAGACCCTGTTTCAAAATAAAGAATAAAAAATAGGGCTAGAGTGTACCTTGGAGGTAGAATGCCCATAGGTTCAATCCCCGGTACCTCAAAACAAACAAACAAACACAAAAACAAACCATGAATCACTACCAATTCTGTAAGTACCCCTACGAAGGGAGCACTTTAACTTCCAACCCCCCATAATAAGTGAATCTATGTCATGCAGTTAACACTGCCTGATCATCCACCATGAGCATATCTGAAGCAGTAATAATAATGATGATGTTATAGTTGGATCTAGAATGGCCCCTTGAAGAAAATCCCACCTTGTAATTGTAATGGGTTTGTCTGGGTGGTGGCCTAGCTCAGGAGGGTGTGGCTGGGGAAGGTGGGTCCCGGGAGTGCCGGCCTTGGGGATTATCTGTGGTTTCTCTTCTCTCCCTCTTCTCTCCTCTCCCTCTCCCTCTTCTTCTCTCTCTCCCCCCTCTCTCCTTCTTTTCTGCCCTCCATGACGTGAGAGAGAAGCCTTGTCTCTTCCTCTCTCTGCTTCCCGACACTGCGATGCCCTGAGATCCGTGGTCCCCAGTCTCATATGGACCGAACCCCAATATCTCCAAGGAAAACCATGAGCTAATAAGTCCTCCTTCCTCTACGTTCTGTGATCAGTCTTTTAGAGTCTAGCTGTGAAAGCACTGACGAACACAAGGATGATGATGACATTAGGATCATCCCAGGTAAGTTCTTCAAGAGGATATTAGGGGCGAAGATAGAGACCCCAAGCACCACAATCTAACTTACAGTGTGTTTTTATCTCAATGCTGGGTAGACTAGGACACCGTCCTCTTCCTCCTGGTGTGAACCTGGATGTGTGGGTCGGCAGCACAGTGTCATGGCTAAGGGTGGCTTGGTTCAAACTGCTTGAGTTCATCTTTTCTCTACCCAACCATAAGACCTTGAGCTGTTACTTAAACTCCTTTTTCCGTCTATTTCTTACATGGCAAATTGAGATAATACCTGGTAGGATCATTGAGGGGAAAGAAGTGAGAGAATTAAGTAAAGATCTTTGGACAATGCCTGGCAGGTAGTGAGAGCTCAATAAAGGTTAGTGATTAGTAGGAAGAAAATACTTTTCTGCCGCCCAATGCTTCCTAGTGTGAACCTAGGGTGTGTCTTTAGAACACGTCAGTGGGAAGTGGGCTTTGCAAACATTGTAAGAAGAACACTTCTATATAGCTTTCTAGCTGATATGAACTTATATTTACTTGTTGAAAAAAATATGAATACCATTTTTATTGCTTTCCCCACTCATACCATCTCAGAGAACATTTCCGCAGTGACTTTTACCAAACACATGTCAGACCTAAGCTCTACTGACAACTGCTTCCTGTAGTCCGCAAGTGGGGGCATGTCTAATTTTGAAACAAACTATGTGGTTCAAAAGCTCCATGCTTTCCAACAAGTACATGATTGATAAGACTTTTCTTGTTCACTGATCAAGCTTGGTAAAAAGAAGCAGCAGCAACTAAAAATACCCTCTGTGTTTGAACTTGGGGCACTGAAAGTAAAAAGGAACCCAGATTTACATATGTGATTATGTAATTCCACATTTAACCGGCAGTTTGCAGTGAAACTTATCGTTAAATCTAGGGATTTTTGTTGGCTCATTTCATAAACTTGTAAGTGTTAGTATAACAGAACAGAGTGCTGCTTTGCTGATTTTTTAAGAAGTTCAACATACTGGTCATTATACCAGCTAGGAATTTTGCAACCTGTACAGGTGCCAAGAAGAAATTCATTTGAAGGTCACATCAGACTTCACATGAATTTTCTATAAAATTGAGATGACATTTTACACGTTAACTAAGTAAAAGTGACATGATAAATGATGGTCATTAGGTTCTATCTCTACTCTCCGGATGGAATGCCCAGGCGGGAAGCTCCTCATAGCAAGTCTTACAGGGTTAATTTCTACCTCTTTATGCCAGGAGATTCGCATGCCACTGAATCCATTTGTCCTAAACTATTGTATCAAACAAATAACACAGTCACCAACCTGAAGTTTTACCCTACAAGAAAACAGTGATCAGACCAGAAATATAGACTTTTCAACTTAGCATAAGAATTTATGCAGAAAATTCATCTTTTTTATTGCAAATCTTCCACCTGCACCTAAAAGATAGGGATCTTAGGCCCAGAAGCCTAAGCTAGTGTCCCATCAGAGGTGGCCACTAAATTCAAGACCTCATTGTGAATTTACAAGGCCAAAGGCAGTAGAGGTATCATTTCATAAAAGAATCGGGTCTTATTCTTTGTGTCCTATTGGGATTGTAGTGCTTCCCATGAGTGAGAACCCAGCTCTGTCGTAGGAGCCCTATATATTGGAAGATAATAAAATATCCCAGGCAGATTCTCTGCCTTGTGTCTAAATCTCAAGGAGATGGGGGTGTAAGAGTGGCTGATAGAAAAGCTGGCCAGGTGTTTAGTGGCAACCCTAGTGTTGGGAGAGATGAGAATTTGGCTGCCTAGGCTAATGAGATGGCCAGGGTGGGGGGCCCGCTGGACCTGGGAGCCTGATTCCCCTGAATATGCCTCTCCTCCTCCATGGCTGTGGCTGTGTGGCTACTGTCACTCATCTAGTTTACTTACTGTCCTGTGGATTCTGATCATAACCTCTTAGCACCAAATGGCGCTGAGTCCCTGGAACCCAAAAGAATCTTAACACTGGGTCACATTTTCTATCAAGAATATGGGTACTAGGTGGCAGTTCAGTGTCCCCGTCACATGCTGGGACTCCCACTTAGAGTTCCCGGTTGAGAGACCCCCAATAAATCCCCCCAAAATGGTTTTACATTCTGTCTTCAGTGAGTGAAGTACAAATGCAAATCCTTCCCCTTCCCCCAGGTGTCACTCATGTCCAAAGGGGTCCATTCTAGAGGGTGACCTCTGAGTAGCAGTACCCAGCAGTGGAGCACAGCTTCAATATTTCACAAGGGAAATGTGTGGCTAACAATAGGTAGTATCTTCTGTGTTGTTCTGCAGGTTCTGAACGGAACACAAACCACTTCATCTACTCTTCCCATGTCCAACCTTCACAAGAGTCCTTTGGATGGAGGTGACTCTTACTCTCTTTTTAGATTTGAGTAATTGACTGGAGTTCATGCAGCTAGGAAAATTTGGCTAAAGTTTGGGATCTTAACTCAGTTTTAACTCCGGAGCTTGAGCTTCTAACTAGTGCACGGTAATGGATGCAAACGCTCAAAACCACATTGCTTCCGATTTCTTCGTGGGACGCTTTCTGCTCCCAGTAATGTCTTCCGTTAGCAGGTCCAAGCGGTGGCCCACGCCGACCCTTGGGCAGCTGGCAGGCCATTACAAAGGGCAAATTTCTTCTCTCAGCACACTCTTTGCACACCTTGACCCAAATTTTAATGAGTATTTATTTACTATGGGACTAGGGATTGAGTCCAGGGGCATTCTACCTCTGAGCTATACCCTCAACTCTATGTTATTCTTCATTTTGAAACAGGGTCTCACTAAGTTGCTGAGACCCTTGATAAGTTGCTCAGGCTGTCCTTGAACCTGTGATCCTCCTGTCTCAGTCTCCCATGTACTGGGATTATAGGTGTGTGCCACCACTCTGACTGTGACCCAGATTTTTAGATGTCTCTATTTACCCAGTTCTTACTTTCTTGCTTCAATTTCCAATTTCCCTGGCTTCAGGCCCCCAGAAGAAAAAGGATGAGCTATAATATGATTTTGTTAGATGAGAGAGACACACCTGACACATCCAGGAGCTGTAACATCTGGTTGCTGTGGCCTTTTGGGGTGGTGAAACATTTCCAAAAATAAGACGCCAAATCCCCTAAGCAGATCTCTGACTGTGTCTCTCCACAATGGTGTCAGACAGAAGTTCTGGGAAATGTGAGACATAAGGTGCCATCCCCCAAAGTTCCCCGTGCTATGACAGTGTCAAGGCCCCTTCATCAAGACCCCAGCACCAGGCCTCAGGCCACAGAACTGAACGGGAGAAAGGCGGGTCATGCTCATGATTTGTGTTCAGATGCCTCATCCTTCCTACAGTCTCTGTGGAGGCCAGGTCAGAAGGAGGGCAGTTTCCTAAGTCCATAACCTCTTCCCAAGAAGGAAACCCAGGTGTTTTTTTCTTCCATAGATTCACAAATACACGTATTCTTTCATTGCCTGTAATGCAAATAGCAGTAATTATTTAGTATATGTTTTCACGTAGATAAGTTTGCTTTACAGACACCTTTGTGAGAACACACCTCCTGCTCCAAGAATCAAACCATGTCTTTGTTTTAGTGTCCTAAGTGAAACAAGCAGACACATAGGCCTATAGAGCAGCAGACAGATTCTCAGGGAATCAGGTTGTGGGAAGAAGAGTTTTCAGATCACCTGGGGGATGTATTTAAGGTGAATTTCTCTTGCTGCCTCCACCACCTACCCAACCCCAGGAGGAATTATTACAGCAGGGGGGCACATTGACTCCCCAGATATGTTGGGGTGGAAAAAATCTTGAGTAACTACAATCTATAACATTTTCGATGTCACGATGGTAGCTAGGTCCCTGGGAGTGGATGCTTCCGTAGCATATATCTCAGTCCACAATTAAGGGGTGAAATCGTGTTTTAAATCTTTTTATTTTCTAGAAATGGATCAAATATGACTTCAAGGCCTGGTCTCTCCTGGATCATGAGAGTGATCTCCTGGATACACTCTGGGTCACTGTTGGGAATCGCCGTCCTTACCTGGTGTCACAGCAGCATCCAGCACATTTTGCAGAGTAAAGGTGTCTGTGGAGGTGGAAGACTTGGCATTTGTCATCTGCCCCACAGGTTTCCAGGAGGCCTGCCGCTGTCCTTGGTCCTGAGGACTTTTAAGGACTGTTGGCATTTTAATGCTTCTAAGCCATACTTGGGCCAGAGGGGGCTTAGGGGAGCCAAGGGGCCCAGACATCATAGGAGCTCTTCCTCTGTGTTCCTGCAGCCTCTCTCCCGCTCTCGTCCAAGTCCTGCTGCAGGAACTTTGTCCTCGTCTAGACAGCCTCTGCTTCCTCCCCTTCTCCTTATACACTGTTGGTGGAATTGTACTTTAATATAGCTGCTATGGAACTCAATGTGGAGTTTCCTCAAAAGCCTGAGAATGGAACCATCTGTGATCCAGCTATCCCACTCCTGGGTATCTTCCCAAAGGAATCGAAGCCAGAATATGGTAGGGATACATGTTTATAGCAGCACAATTCATAATAGACAAATTATGAAACCAGCTTAGGGGTCCATCGACAGATGAACGAGTTAAGAAATTACGGTATATGCACACCATGGAATTTTACTCAGCCATAAAGAGCAAAAAAATATGTCATTTGTAGGAAAATGGATAGAACTAGAGAATATTATGCTCAGTGAGATCAGCCAGTCCCAGAAAGTGAAGGGACATATGCTTCCACTCATATGAAGAAACTAGAGAGAAATTGGGAAACAAAAAGGACTTCATATAAAGAAGGGGCCATACTAGCAGAACAGTGGAAGAGGATTTGAGGAGAAAGGTGGGAGGTGAAGGGGGATTTGACGAAGGAAACAGCTCAAGTGATCCCAGTTCATACATATGGTGATCAGTGTCAATTTCAACAGTATGTATGGCGGGGGGGGGGGGGCAGAGTGGAGCTGGAAGGAATCACACAAGTGCTCTGGGGACATCTGTCTCTGTCACTCTGAGTCTCACTATGATGCATAGATTCAAGGCACCAGTAAAAAAATATAGCAGTGACAACAGAAACAACCAAACCCCCTTATGCTTCTCCCTCAGCCCATCCTTTAACTTCCACCATGGTCTCAAGCTTCCAGAAACAAAACCCAAGAATTCTTGGAGGTTACTTATTCTTTCTGTTCTACTACATAGCTCCCTGGTGGCATTGAAACACAGAATCAGCTCCACGTTTGAGTGAAAGAAAAATACAAAAGTGATCCTAAATATTATTTTTCCACATTTTTATACCCTCTTCATTTGTAACTCCTAGTTTTAGTTTCCAAATTTGGCTAGAGAGATGTTTCAGACATGTTGCAAAAAAAAAAAAAAAAAAAAAAAAATCCTTCCAAACTTTCGAAATCAAGTAAATGTTAGTGAAATTTAAACTTTAAAACATAAATAATGGTTTTGATTAAAGCTTAGAGATAAAAGAGCTAGAAAGAGTATCTTTCTCTTACAATAAGGAAAAAGCTAAATAAACTACAAAATTAGCAACCTTTCCTGAACCTTTCAGAGAACTGATGTTACAGACAAATAACTAACTTAAAACCAAGAGAAAGACAAAAGGCTGCAGGGAGACTCAGGATTCAAACATTTGCTTACCTAGGACAGATGCTGACAAATGCTTAAAAAAAAAAGCTGGTAAGAAGATTAAGCTAGACATGTTTAAAGAATTGCTAAAGGGCAGGCGTGGGCCAGCAGGAATGTATGAAGTCTCAGGAGCTGCAGACACAGGAGGCCTCAAACCCTCTTATAGGCTTTTCCTCCAAGAATGCCAGGTGCTTACAGGGGAGAGCAGGGAGAAACCTAAGAGAATATCCTCCATGGTGCTGGCTGGGGAAAGGTAGCCACCGCCCCAGTGCTGCCCTGCTACATCTCCTGCATCTCCCCTCCCAACAAAGCTCTAGTCTGTAAAGGGAAGGGGTCAAAGCATGCCCCGGTGGCATCTGACTGCAACTAGCAGAGGAGAACGGAGGGGAAGGAAGCTCCACCCCTAGGGGAGGGCAGGGATCTTGCTGGCTAGGGTCAGCACTGCCACTGGAGAAGGGCAAGAATACTTGAGATGCAGGTCTCAATGTCTGCTCAGGACTGAGGCTTTGGGAGAATATAAAAGGTCACCTGTGTCCCCTCCGCTGCCACCGTGCTATCAAGACTGGCAGTGGAATACAGTTTGGGGACCTACAAGACACAAGCTCTCACTGGGGGTTAGCCCAAAGGGAAGACCCCCCAACAAAAAGGGGAGACGAAAATGAATTGTTAGAGGGATTTGAAGCCTCTGTAGCATTGAGGGTCACCATAGTAACCGCAAAACTCTCAGTCCAACTCTAGACTAGATTTACACAAAAACCCGCATAAAAGGTCTCATAAAGGGAAAGCATAAATGAATTATGTAGTATCTACTGCCCTATTTAACATGTTCACCTTTCAACAACAACAAAAAAAGTATATGGCACCCAAAAATGCGATTAAAAAGCACAGTGTGGAGAGACAAAGAAATCATTAGAACCGGTCTTAGACATATGTTGGGTTTACTAGACAGGAAATTAAAAATAGCTGTAATTGATAGGGTAAATACTGGTGGAAAAGATAGATAACCTGCAATATCAAATAGATAATTTTAGCCAAGAGAAACAGTAAGAGTCGAATGAAAATGCAAGAAATAAAAAAAAACAGTAACAGACATGAAGAATATCTTTGACAGCTCATTAGCAGACTGGACACAGTCAAGGAAGGAATTAATGATGCTGAATATAAGTTACTACATTTTCTCAGACTGAGACACAAGGACAAAAGAGTGGAGGAGATAGAACAAAGTGTTCAAGTCCTGTGAGACAATATCAGACAATCTAATGTATACATCACTTTAAATCCCAGAAGAAACAGAGTGGACAGAAGAAATATTTTTAAAGTAATTGTTGGAAATTTTCTAAACTAGTTACAGATACTGCTATGGTTTGAGTGTGCTCCCCCCTCCCAAATTCATGTGTTGGAAATTGAATTCCCAATGGGACCGTGTTGGGAAGTGGGATCTAACAGGAGGTGTATAAATGCAGCTCTAAGAAGAGTTAAGGAAAGTGAGTTTGTCCCCTTCTACCTTCTGCCTTGTGAAGATTCAGGTAAGGAGGCTCTCACCAGATGCTAGCAACTTGACCTAAAACTTGCCAGCCTCCAGGACTGCAAGAAACAAATTTCCATTCTTTTTTCAGGTACTAGAGATTGAACCCAGAAGCATTCTACCTCCCAGCTACACCTTCAGTCCTAGTTTTTTTTTTTTTTAATTATTTTGAAACAGGGTCTCACTAAGTTGCAGAGGGCCTCACTAAGTAGCTGAGGCTGGCTGAGAACCTATATCCTCCTATCTCAGCCTCCCAAGTACTGGGATTACAAGCGTGCACCACCACGCCCAGCTAAATTTCTATTCTTTATAAGTTACCTACTCTGTGTTATTTTGTTATAGCAGTACAAAATGAACTAACACTTAAATTGGTGCCAGAGGAACGACTATATCAAATACCTCAAAATGTGGCAGCAACTTTGGAACTGGACAATGGGTAGAGGCAAAACCCTGTGTTGCTATAAAGGGAGCATTTAGGGCAATTTTGGTGAGGGCTTAGAAGAGAAGAGCTGAAGAGAAAGTCTTGGTCTTCTTAGCAGTCACTTAAGTGATCGTGAACAGAATGTTAGTAAACACATGGATGGTAAGGGCCATTCCAATGGGGTCTTAGACTACAATGAGGAGCAGAATATTAGAAATTGGGGGAAAGGCCATTCTTGCTACAAAGTGGTAAAGAACTTTGTTGAGTTATGCCTATGTCCTAGGATTTATGGAAGGCTGAACTTATGAGGGATGAAGGAGAACATTTGGTAGAATAAATCTCTTGGCAGCAAATGGTTAAAGATGCTTTATGGTTTTTCCTAATTACTTATAGTAAAATGCGAGAAGAGAGAAATGATTCAAAGAGTTTGTAATTAAATGGGAAGCAGAACATGAAGATTTGGAAAGATGCTCAGCCTTGCAATGTAAAGAATAAAAAAATCATGTTTAGGAGAGAAAACCAGGGGCATTGCCAAGTGATATTTCATTATCTCCATTTGATATTTTTGTAATCTCCATTTGGTAAGGAGATGAGGAAGGACAGAAGGAAGCCAGGTGCTATTCATCAAGACAAGGGGATGACCCAGAGGCATTTTTTACTTCTTTGAGGCTTCTGTGCCCATAACTGGCCCAGAGTGGCAGGCTTAGAAATATCATCTGAGCAAATGGACCAAAAGAAGTAATGTGGAGCAGAAATCAATGAAATTTAAAATAGAAAATCAACATGTAAAATTAGTGAAAACAAAATCTGATTTTTTTTAAGTCATAAAACTGGTGAGTCTTTGGTTGGGTTGACAAAGAAAAAGAAAGTAAACTTGCCAAAATCAGGAATGAAAGAAGGGACATCACTGCTGAATTCACAAACATTAAGACAATAATAAGGGAAAACTGTAGGCAATACTATGTTCATAGATTTAGGTAAAATGATCCAATTCCTCAAAAGACTCAGACCACCATAATTCACTCAAGGAGAAATATCTACCTTGAGTACTCTGTCTACTAAAGAAATTGAATTTGTAATTTTAAAACTCCCCAGAAGAAAACTTCTAGTACAGATGGTTCCATTGGGCGAGTCCACAAAACATTTAAGTAAGAAATAATTCCAATTCTATATGTTATCTTCCAGATTATAGAAAAAGAAGAAGTATTTCCCAACACATTTCATGAGGTCAGCATTCCTTAAGACCCAAACCAGATTGCACACTGCACAAAAGTAACTACAGTTCAAGATACCTTATGAATAGAGTTGCAAAAATTCCCAGGAAAATACCAGCAAACTGAGTCCAGTAACATATAAAAATGTTATACATGGCCAATTGGGATTAATCGCAAATTCCAGGAATACAAAGGTAAAATTTTTAAAAATTAATGCAACTCAACATATTTATATATGTTCATCTCAGTAGGAACAACAACAAAAAAACCCAATAATAGTCAGGATATACTCATGGCAACAGTCTCAGAAAACTAGACATAGAAGGGAATTTCCTGAGTCTTATACAGGAAAGCTATGAAAAGCTATCCCCAGTTCAAGCTATCTATTCAATCAATCCCAATCAAAACCCCAGTAAGCCTTTTATAGATTATGACAAACTGGGTTTAAAATTTACATGGGAAGGCAAAGGACCTAGCATATCCAAAGCAATTCTGGAAAAGAAAACAAGAAAAACGAAGGACTAACACTGTAAGATTTCAAGACTAAACTAAAAGCTGCAGTGATCAAGACAATGTTGTTGTCTAAGGGTAGATACAGAGAGCAATGGTATGGAAGGGCAATTTCATGAACAGACCTACAGAGTATGGTCAACTTACTTTTGACAAAAGTACCAAGGGCAATACAATGGACATAGAATAGTCTTTTAAACAATGATGGAACAATTGGACATTCATATGCAAAACACTGAAACTCTTCACATCTTGGAGAAAAATTAACTCAGAATGGATGGTAGACCTGCAGGTAAAATGTAGAGCTACAGAATGTCTAGAATAAAACAAAATTTGCGTGATCTTTGGTTTGGCAATGAATTTTCAGAGATGATGATAAAAATGAAATCCATGAAAAAATTGATGAATTTGACTTTATCAAAACTTGAATATTTTACCCTGTCAGAAATTCAGTTAAGAAAATGAAAAGAAAAGGTATGGGCCGGGTTTGGTGGTACACACTTGTAATCCCAGTACTTGGGAGGCTGAGACAGGAGGATCAAAGGTTTGAGGCCAGCCTCAGTTACTTAGTGAGGCCCTCCGCAACTTAGTGAGACCCTGTTTCAAAACAAAGAATAAAAAATAGGGCTGAGGGTGTAGGTCAGAGGTAGAATGTCCCTGGATTCAATCCCCAATACCTCAAAAGAGAGAGAGAGAGAGAGAGAGAGAGAGAGAGAGAGAGAGAGAGAGAGAGAGAGAGAGAGAGAAAGGTATGGGCAAAGAAACAAATTAGCTGCCGGGCGTGGTGGCGCATGCTTGTAATCCCAGCATTCGGGAGGCTGAGACCGGAGAATCCGGGTTCGCGGCCAGCCTCAGCTACCTAGGGGTGTAGCTCAGAGGTAGAATGCCCCTGAGTTCAACCCCTAGTACCGAAAAAAAAAAAAAAAGAAACAAATTAGCAAAACATATTTTACAAAATTTTTACCTGGAGCATCTTAAGACTCATTAATAAGAAAAGTAGCAACCCAATATTAAAAAAAAAATGGGCAAAAGATCAAAACAAACATTTCACCAAAGAAAACATCATTGATAAACATATAAAAAGATGTTCAATGTCATTAAGACAATGGGAATGAAAGTTATAATCTGATAATACTACATACCTACTTGAATTGCTAAAATATAAAATCCTGATGGTATCAAGCTCTGGTAAGCATGTCAAGCAATAGGAACCCTTATTCATTGCTACTGAGGGTGCAGAATAGTACAACAACATTGAAAGACTATTTGATAACATATTATAAAGTTAAACATATACCTACCATATGACCCAGAAATCATGCTTCATTGTATTTATTCAATTTTTAAAGGTTATACAAAAATCCATATAAGAATATTTATAACAATTTTATTCTTAGTCATCCCAAACTGAAAATAACCAAGATATCCTTCAACCGAGGAAGGGATGAATGAACTGTGATATATTCATACAACGGGCTGTTTATTACTCAGCAATAAAGAGGAATGTGCTATTGATTCACACATGACATGGATCTTAAATGCATCCTGTAAGTAAAAGAAATCAGATCGAACAGGCTACATATTGTGTGATTACGTCTTTATACTACTATGTAAAAAGCATATTTATTAGGACAGAAAAGAGGTCAGTGGCTTGGGGGAAAGGAAAGGTCGTCTAGAAAGGGGCTAGAGGGGGGAATTACTATTAGGATGATTGAACTCTTTGGTGTGATACTGGGATGGTGAGTACATGAATCTGTGCATTTGTCAAAACTTGTGGAACTGTGAACTACAAAGAATGAACTTTACCAGATGCACATTGAGGAAACACACACACACACACACACACACACACACACACACACACACACACACACACACCTAGCACCCCTAGGATATTAGGCAGCGTCTCAGCAGAGAGCACAGAAAAGAATTCTTTTCTGGGTAGCAACTTTTTTTTTTTTTTTTTTTTTTTTTTGCGGTACTGGGGATTGAACTCAGAGGCACTCTACCTCCGAGCTATACCCCCAGCCCTATTTTTTATTCTTTATTTTGAAACCGAGTTTCACTAAGTTGCGGAGTGCCTCACTAGGTAGCTGAGGCTGGCCGCGAACCCGGATCCTCCGGTCTCAGCCTCCCGAATGCTGGTATTACAAGCATGCGCCACCACGCCCGGCTGGGTAGCAACTTTTAAGGAGTGTCAAAGAGTAGAAAAATAAAAAATAAATAATAATAAATGTGATGTCATTGCTTCAAAAAAGTTCAAATACAGTATCTTCACTTTTGTCCACTGCAGTGAATTCTGTGTTAACGTGAGCTCCTGAAACCCAAGGCCTGTGTTTGTCTCCCTCTGTAGGCTCGTGGGCTACAGTACAGCACTCCTCCAAGGAGCAGACCACCCTTCTAAGCAAAACACCTTCTCAGGAATTCCCAAGGTTGACACCTTTTATCATCTTGCTTTAATAATGTTTATACAAATATATAAATTTTATGCTTATACAAATTTTATGTACAAAATTTTATGCTTACTACTTGTGTGCAGCTATGAAACTAACAAAATTATAAATCAGACACAAAGGAGACTAACTCCAGTAAAGCTTAATCTAATAGCATGGAATTAGTAAAATTGCCACTGCTTGTGTGAGTGCTTCCTAGGCCTGGGCTCCGGTCTTTTGAGATGGGCAGGAGTGATACTGTTGGCACTCCAGGTTCTCGCCATTATTCTGTCCACTACAAGAAACTCATTTTTACAGTCTACCCTAATGTCACATAGGATGACTTGAAGAAGTTGAGGTTCCTTTTCCATATTAGCACCATCATAAATATGAGACCAAACTATAATGTTTCTATGTCCATCTGTACTTCCCTGTGACAAGTGAAATTCAATTTAAGTGAAGTTTGGTCCTTGTCCTCTGAGGCATCTTAGTGTGACCACATCCCATGATGTAGACAGACATAATTTGTCTCGACTGGAGGAGGGAAGACCTTGTTTACAATTATGAGGAAAGGCTCTGCTTTCTTCATCCTGAGTTTTTGCCACTTTAGAGAATTCTGACAAAAGGGAGATGCGAAAACCACCCTCAGGTGGGATTTCAAAAATCTCGCACCATGACACTGATCTGTTTTGAGCTATTTGGGACTCCCTTAGGTTACAGTAATGCTTTCTACTGTGCTTTTAAGACTTAAAAAAAAAGTCACTTCTTAGTGGGTAGTTCAATGAGTAATTTAAAGAGAAATTCTCTTTAAAAACATGCTTCGTACCTAATTTTGTGGGTTGTGTGATTTGGGAGAAATGAGTACCTTAACAGTGAATAAATAATCAAATGTTCACACTGGAGTCATTTTGCAATATGACATGCAAAAATAAAGCATGCGTCTGAATTATTACCGTGGTACAGTCAGCCTTTGCTCGAGTCTGTGGGATGACAAGTTAGGAGCTGGCCCAGGACTGTGTCAGAAGGAGACACTGAGGCACGTGGATGTCTCTAGTATTGAGAGCTGTCGGTGGTTGAGCAGCTCAACAGTCAAGAGCCTCAGAGCTCTCCCTGCTCCTTCTGTGACCCTGCAGGTGCCCAGTCACCCTTGAGTACGGAGTACACGTGAGCCAACACCAGCATCCACACTCACCACCTGTAGACCTTGGGTCCATCGCCGGCCTCTCCGCACTGTCATGTCCTCACCCGTAGTGTAAGAATAATGGTGATGAGTCTCAAATGAGGAGAAGTAGGTGCAGGAACTCAGGAAACGCCACCTCAAAACAGGACGCTTTGATATGCCAATGCCTTTGAATTGAGCACACTTGAGGAACAAGGCTGCAGGAGGAGGCTTCCTCTGAGCGCCCCTTATCTGCCTAATGACAGATCCTCCCTGAATACCCTCCCCCACAGTCTTAGCAATTAGGGAAGAGTCACTGGGATCTTGGGAGAAGAGACTGGAGGTTGACCTCATGCCCAGACTGCCACCTATTCTTCTGAGGGTATTTATCTGCACTATGAGACAACCTTGTCACCATAGTTTCCTTCCCTCAAACTCTGATAACTCCTGCTACCCTCCCCCGCACCTCAGCCCCAAGGCCCTATTCCTTTCTGAAGTTCTATATAAACTTGAATCATCTCACACTTCTTTGAGTCTCCAATTTTGTGGGACTTGGTGCGTGTGTACACACATGCATCAAGTTAATTTGTAGCCCAGCCAAAGAACCCAGAAGGGTGGAAAAAAGACCTTTTTTGTTCCCCTGTACAGGTAGCATGCAGAGAGAAAAGATTAGCATGTAGGACGTGGTCCGTACTGTTGGCTCTCGTTAGTGTCACAGTTAACGCATTGGCTTCAGGTGCCCGTTTCCTCTTGTGCTGTAACTGATCTGTGAGTTTTAGGAAGGCAGGGACCGTCACTTACTTCTCTCTGCATCCAGAGTCCTGAGCATGCAACATCCAATCGATGCGTTTTGAACTGCAGAGAAGGAATGGAATTGGAAAATCGTTCAGGGAGAGCCAAGTGTCAAAGGCAACCAACCGCAGGGATAAAAATGAGTAATTTTCCCTTTGGAGTGGAGGGTGGGAGTATCTGTAGCACCTTTGAGCCAACCCCTGTACCCAGCATGTTTTCATCTCAATGCGTTTAGCAAACGATTCTTCACAGTTCCTTCGGGTAGACTCCTGGCAACAATTCTGTAACTACAGGTTGTTTTCTTTGCTGCAAAATGAGACCAGAGTGCTCAAAAGCAAGTCATTTTTTTTTTTTTTTAAACATCTTACCCTGAGGTGCTGAAAATGTTTTTGATCTGGAGGCTGGATGTATATTATGTATCTGTAATCTTATAATTTGCACACTTCACTTTACCTGTTATACTTTGGTAGAAAAAAAAAGAATTAAAAAACCCTTCCCTCATTGGTAGTGACTCCACCTGACCTGTGTACAGTTTCACTACTGCTACACTGACAGTCCTTTCTTGTTATCTCCCAACCCACTGCACCCAAAGGCAACCCAAACCTCCTTAATATATGATCACAGGAATCCCCTGGCACTCACTTTGAATGGGCAAAACCCTCCAGGCTTCAAAGCACTGACGCTTTTTGTTAAAGAGGACCCAAAATTAATGTTCACAGAATCTATCCACCAGAGGGAGCCAACAAAAACCAGAATAATAAGAACATGCTGACCTTAGTTAGCTTTGAATCAGGATTTTCCAGACCAGGACTGAAGAGTTTAGACACAAACAAGAATCAGTTTCTGGCTTCCAAGGAAGGCATGTGAAATTTTATTTAAGTCAGATTTAATTCGTGGATTTATTTCTCTCAACAGTAGACATGTTTTTAATAGTCAGAGGCAATTGACTTCGAGGGGGTTAACATTAATAAATGACTAGGAAAGGAATGGACATTGGAATAAGGAGAGCTCACCTTTGAAAAACATTTTATAGTTTACAAGGAATTTTCAACAGGAGAGGGGAGTGCTGACAATTTTTTCTCCCTTACCTCAGGTATTTAATTTAAAAATACAGCTCATGATTGTTGGAAATAATAATATAAAAAATAGAGACCCACTTTGCAGCTCCATGCAAGGTCAGCACCCAGGTACGACAGCCCTGGCATGTGAGCAAGGCTGGCACTGCAGGGATTCTTGGGAGAGTTTAAATCCTCCCCCTCTGCATCCTTTGGTAAGGATGGTAAATTTTCTTAATCTCGTGTGAAATGTGTTTCAAGACTAGTTGCCCAGTCGTCCTCTTCCAGTCAGAATGCTGATCTTAAATTCCTCCTACAGAGAAATTGTGGATCCAGCCCTGAGCTATGGAAGCCATCCTTGTTTTCTGCTCCCAAACCGTCCTGCTGGAAAGGTGTCGCTCGGCATTCCCTAGTTGTCTTTTTCTTTATCATGTCCAGTTTCTGGCCGTTCCTCAGGTTCTTATTTTTGCGGTCACCATCTCCCCCAACTTTCCTCACTGGTTAGAGATTTTTCTGGGAGGAAAAAGGAGCCAGGCATTCATTTAAACATCTTCCGTGCAATCCCTTCCAGCCCTCACCTTATTTGATCTGACAACAGCACTTAACGGCGCTCATTTGGTTTCCAGGAGGCAGCTTTTTGCACCTCCTTTCATGCTGGCTGCTCCCCTCAGTCTCTTCCATTGATTCTCTCTGGCTTCCTAAGTGTGGCAGAAGCCACCCTCTGTTCCCTCGAGGCAAGCTCATCTGGCCTGTGGTTTTGTACGCCATCTAACACAGACAGCCCCCACCCCAGCCTCCGTCCTGAACTCCAGACCCATATCCAATCGCCTGCATTTGGATGTTTAAAGAGATCTCAAACTTCACATGTGCAAAACTAAACTTTTAATCCCCCCTCCACGGGCTCCTCCCAGGGTCCTCCTCACCTCAGCCCATCGTGCCCCCTGTTTAGTTGCTTATGCTCAAAACGCTGGAAGCATTCTTGGCTTATCTCTTCCTCCTTCTCTACATCAGCAAATGCTGTTGCTTCCAGTTACAGGTCCAGAGTTTGAATCCTTCACACCACCACCGCAGCCCCCTCCCAGGTCTCAACCGCAGCACTGTTGCTTGCCTGGCTTGCTGCAATAGTCTTGCGATTAATGCCTCTGATTCTGCCCTCCTCTCCCTCAGCCTTCAACGGGAGTTGATTTTCTTCACTGCTGTCGGAGTGATCGAGATCCTGTTAGAAGTCAGCGTGCACCTCTCCTCTCTAGAACGAGTCCTAGAGTGAAACCCAAGGAACTCGAAGGGTTGGAGGGCCGGTGAGGCTCCCACAGTCAGTCTGCTCCTTTATTTCTGGGTATTGCTTGGGCCTTTCTGTCTCTGCACCTTCTTTGGACATGCCAAGCCTGCTCCTCCCTCAGGGTCTTTGCACCTGCTGATCTCTCTGCCAGTGCTCTTCCTGAAGTCGTCCTAGGGCTTGACACTCCTTTATCTCTCCCTGTCATCCTATCAGCCAGGCTTTCCTTGAGGAGGTATACTAGAAAACACCACACTGCTATTCCTGTCTTATCTTCCCTTGCTTTGGTGTTCTTCATAGCACTTCTCTCCATTGTATGTGGGCGCATTTAGGGATATGTACATGAAAAAAAAAAATATATATATATATATATTTCCATGTATTTGTTTAATCATCTATCTTCCCACCAAGGGTGTAAGCTCTGTGATAAAAAGACTTTTATTTCATTCATGCTATATCCCCAGTGCCTAGAATAATACCAAACACACAGAAGATGTTTGAGAAATATTTGTCAAGTGAATCTAGACCATTTATATACCTACTATAAGTTACATAGGATATGTAGAGTACAACATGATAAACTTTGCCTTAAATTTTCTTCCCATGTTGCCCAAGCAGAACTGGGCATCTTGGGAAGCATTTAAAGAAACACAGTGTTTACCCTTGAAGCACAGCGGATGCTACATGAATATTTGATGAATGGCGGAATGGAATCTGCCATCTTCCTGCTTGAGTAGATTGCCTAAAGGTAATTGGGCCAAAAAGGAAGCTACAAATCAACTTCTTTAACCCCTTGCCATGGTGCTGAATCACAAATATGGCATGTTTTCTGCATTTTGTTTTGACTCGTTGCTATCAAATTTTATTGTTAAGCTGGATTTACATGCATGTTATGTGCCCACATGCATGAATATGGGTGTCATTTTTTTTATTGCTGATGCCAAAGAATCCAGCCTGATATCTTCTAAAGGAATATCCATCAATGAAGTTAGGAATTGTGTTTCTATTTATCACCCTATTGCTAAAGCTAATTGTTTATGTAAAAGTCCCCATGTTGACAGGAGCTGTTGGCATATTAAAGTATATTTACTGAAACGGAATATGTGATTTGAAGGACATATGAATTAAACCCACTTGTGAAAATCAAAACATAAATTCATTTAAAAGAGTATAATTAAGAAAAATATTTTACTTAAGAAACCATACTAGTATTAAAATAATTTTTTCTCCTTGATTTTTATTTTACTGTGTAAGAGCATCTAGCATGAAATCTACCCCTTATAGTCATTTTTAAGTGCACAATAATGACAGGCACAATTGTTTATTTGCTCATCTTGCAAAACTGAAACTTTGTGCTCACTTTGGCAGCACATATACTAAAACTGGAATGATACAGAGAAGATTAGCATGGCCCCTGAGGAAGGATGGCACGCAAATCCGTGAAGTGTTCCATATTTTTGTGTACATATGTGAAAATACCAGTGTCAATCTCAGTCTTCTGTATTGGGAAGGGGGGAGATGGAGAGGCGGGGAGGGGGTACCAAGTGCTATGTGCATGTATGTCATTGTCAACGTGTGTACATTATGAGGTGAGACTATAATGCACCAATGAAAGTACATTAAAAAAATTAGAATGCTATAGTTATACATGCATACCGGTATTTATAGCAGCACAACTCACGATAGCCAAGTTACGGAACCAACCCAGGTGTCTGTCAACAGATGAATGGATAAAGGAAATGTGGTCTATACACACAATGGAATTTTACTCTGCCATAAAGAAGAATAAAAATATGTCATTTGCAGGAAAATGGATGGAACTAGAGAATATTATGCTGAGTGAGATCGGTCAAGTCTCAGAAAGTCAAGGGTGGTGTGTTTTCTCTCATATGTGGAAGCTAGACAGAAAACAGGAAACAAAAGAGACTTTGGGTAAATGTGGAGACACCAGTGGAATAGCGCAAGGGGACTGGGGGAGGGAGATGGGAAGGAAAAAGGCGGTTGAGGAAGGAAACAGTTTAGAGAATGTTTTGGCAATATGTAAAGTTACCGCTGCCTGTTTCGCTAGCATATGTCAGGAGGGGGGAGGGGAGCAGGTGGGATGTGGCGGGAAGTACACCAAGAGCTCTGTACATGTATGCTTGATCACATTGCACCTCACTATGAGATACAATTGCAATGCACCGATAAAAGTATGAAAATAAATTAAAAACAAACAAACAAACAACAACAACAAAAACATTGAAATTTTATACCCAAAGAATGGCTGCTCCCCACTTCCCCCACTCCTCCAGCCCCAGCACCATACTACTCTCCGATTCTGTGAGTTTGACTATTTCAGATTTCCCATTTAAGTGAAGTCATGCAGAGTTTGGGATATACAAACAATGGAATATTACTCAGTCTTTAAAAAGGAGTAAATCCTGCAATATGTCACAACATGGATGAACTCGGAGGACATTAGACCAAATTAGAGACCTGGGCTCATGGTACCTGAAGAACACAAATCTAAATTTCCTAGTATTTCCTTCCCTACATACTTGAGTGTTTGATTTTTTTTTTAAAGGAACATGTAGAGGTAAAAATACAATGTCCTTGTACTTAATGAGTCTATACTATAAGTCAAAAACCTGAGATCGTGCAGGAGGTATATTGTAATGACTCTGCATGATAGAGACCATGCACCACGCTGGTCCCTGTGGGCTTCATCTCTGGCCTGCCTGATAGGACTCCAGCTCGCCATCTCTTGGCTGGGGATTTTGAGCATTTCATCCTCGGTTTCTGTATCCTCAGAGGGTTGTTGAGAGGAACAGCCAGGGGGTACAGATACAATCCTGCAAACGCCACTGAGCCAAGAGTAAGCACTCAATAAAGACTAGCTCTTGGTATTAGCTACACAGAACGAAAATAAAGTTTTGCCACCACACTCTCCCTTTGTAGCTAATGGGCTGAATTAATCCAATTTGCACTAATTTGTCAAAAATATCCAAATAGTTTCATGTGGAATTACTCCGAAAGAAAGAGGAGCTTTTATACTAAAGCAGAGTGCTTAGCGCGTCTTCAGAGATGCCAGTGTCTCACCAGGAGTCTGCTGATTACGTACACTTCAGATGTCATAATTGGTACTCAGAGCTCTTAGAGATGCTGCCTGAATTATTGCTCTGAAACAGATCTGAGAAAGCCCGCAGCAAACACTGGCTCCCAATGTGCTTTGCTATCAATATTTGTATTTCGACATCATGACAAAGGGAGTGTTTGAAAGCTGATTCATTTACTAACTCCCCTCCTTTCACCATACATAACTTAAATCCACAGATAATTTTTTATTCCAGCTGAAAGCAAGCCTCTTCTCCATCGTAACTTTTGCCCAGTGGAGATGGAGATGGTAAGAATGTTGACCAACTTGACCTTGCCCGTTTTCATTCCTCTGTCATACTTTAATAGAAATATCCCTGAAGAATGCCAGAAAAATGGCAAAGAAGCATGTGCGTGCCTAGGTGAATCCTAACAAAGAATGTAATTGGTCATGAGTAATAAAAACAAAACCAGGCCAGGCTGACTTGTAATCTCAGTACTTGGGGGGCTGAGGCAGGAGGATTGCAGGTTCACAGCCATCCTCAGCAACTTAGTGAGACCCTGTTTCAAAGTAAAAGAATAAAATAGGGTCAGGGGTGTAGCTCAGAGGTAGAATGCCCCTGGGTTCCATCCTCAGCACCGCACAAAACAAACACAAACACAATTTAAGCCAATGCACCCTTTGGTTTTATAAATGCTTTTGTCAACCTGACCAACTCCCCTCCTGCATCTCCTGCCTCATATTGTGGTTTTGTTAGGAGAGATAATACAGTGGTTAGAAGCACTGGAGCCAGAGGGCCGAAGCCCGGCCTCAGCTCCACTACCCTCTTAGCTTTCTGACATTTTACCTTTTATTGCACCTTTCTTCATGTCTCAACTCCCTCTTCTTTAAATCCTACTTTGTAGAGTCATTGTGCAGCACATAGTAGGCATTTTAAAGCGTGTGTTGTTATTTCTAGGAGAGACAGAGGGAGCCTGCCAGAGAAGTATCTGATGCTTCCTACAGTACTGGCCTCTGATTATATAGAGAGTTGCTAAAAATAGCAGCTCATGCAGTGGCCATGAGCCTGTGCTTCCTAGACCTCCAGCCACAGAGTGTGACTGACTAGATACAACTGCTGGGCTCTGAAACCCATCACTACATTTTCACAGAGGCTCCACTTCCCATCAGCTACTCTGGCCCCATGAGTAAGCGCTGTGGCAATGCGGGAGACGAGGGGATCCTCTTACCCTCAGCTTTGGCTCAGGGACCTCCGATAGCCTTGTCAAAGCTTCTTTACTCTGAAGGACAGGCTGGGTCCTCTGTTCCACTCTGACTTCATTCTAGGCCAGACTTACAGCATAGTTTGATGACTTTCCAACCTTCCCCACTTCCCTCTGTATTTTTCTCTCCCTTTTAAATCCCCTGTTTGGAATCTGATCCTCAGAGTATTTGCACTCAATACAGTGTAGCATTCTAAGTTCTCTTAGATATGGCCTTATTTTCCTTCTTATCACCCACCTCTTACACCAGTCACTCTTAGTTTCCAAAGGAACAGGATGCTTTCCCGCCTCTGAGCTCTTGCCCATGCCCCCTTCACTGAGAAAGTCTCTACCACCTGGCCCTTTCTGCCTTTTATGTCCCCTTTGTCCATTCCTGCTGCCTCTCCCACGTCCTCCTCTCTCAGCTTTTCAAGATCCTGTCTGCCAGATACACTCCTTCCCTTCTCCAAACCTCCAGGACTCTTGTTTCTTGAATTCTTTTACAGACTTACTAATAGCAATAAATAAATCTCCCAAGAACCAGCTTGTATAGAGCAGGCACTCAATATTTGTAGAATATAATTGAAAAATTAGGGGGAATTCTATTCTAGTGAATTTAATTTTTAACAGTTAGATTTCCAACAGCTCACATTCATTTAGCTTGATATAGAAACAATGTACTTGGGTGGATTAAAAAAAAATGTATCAAGGCACTTAAGACAGAGTACCGCATGTAGTAACTCACTTTTAATATCTGCTTAAAATGTCTCATTAAATTTGGTTGATTTTTTCCCCTAAAGGAGTGATGATTTGATATTCTATAACAGTTTGGGGCTTTTCTATGAATATGGACTAGGGAGACAAGGAAAAAATAGTTGTAAAGGAATACTTCATTCTCAGTCAAAGGGTCCCTGGCCTAAGGGCTGGCTAGGACAACGCCTCTCTCTTTAGACTTCACTCCAGAGATGAACAAGGGGGATTCTGTCATTTTAATGAATGTTTGTAGGTGAGGTGAACACACAGTACCATGAGTGGGTACCCATGAGTGAAGTGTGTAGAGAACCTTTCTTCACATATGTTGATCATGTGTGATCAGTATTGTGGTTGACATTTATCAGTTTCACATTGTGTGCCAGGCACCCTCCTTCCTTCCTTCCTTCCTTCCTTCCTTCCTTCCTTCCTTCCTTCCTTCCTCCCTCCCTCCCTCCCTCCCTTCCTCCCTCCCTCCCTTCCTCCCTTCCTTCCCTCCCCTCCCTCTCTCTGTTCTCTCTCCTCTCTTCTCTCTCTCTCTTCTTCTTCTTCTTTTTATTTATTTTGTGCTGCTGGGGATTGAACCCAGGGGCCTTCTCTCTCCAAGCTATACCCGCAACCCTTTTTATTTTTTTATTTTGAAACAGTCTCACAAAGTTGCTGAGGCTGGCCTTGAACCTATGATCCTCATGTCTCAGCCTCCCAAGTACTGGGATTAAAGATACCTGGTTTATGTTCCAGGTTCTTTTAATCCAGTCCTTACAACAGACTTATCTTCATGTAACACTTCAGCTGGGTGACCTGCCCCCCAGGTTGTCATGTCCTTGAGCAAACCCTTGAAAAGTTTATTACAGGTATCTACAAGATATGTCAATCATATAAAATCGATTTCTTCTCTCCAACTTCATCCTAATGCTTTTGGGGCAATTTCCACAGGCAATCCAGCCCAAGGAAACTGTCACCATCACATTGGAGGTGAGGTTTGGCTTGGAGCCAGGCTACGGCAGTGGTGCCAGCTTAGCCCCAGGTAAAGGGCTGTAACTTTTTAACTCAAGTCTCTAATCATTTCCGGTCGAGAAGAGAGTTCTAAGGTAGACTTCTCAGGTGGAAAGCAGGAAGAGAGCGGCTAACCTAGGGATCGGGTAGCGCCTGCTTGGACTCCTACTTATTAATGATTTAACAAGGGTGATCACACGGGACAAAGGCTGTCTTCTCGGCTCTTGTTTTTCCCAGTCACAGGCCTGCAGATTGAACAAGATGGACGGGTCCAGCCAGGAGGAGGAGGACAGCAGCTCGTTCACCAACATTTCTCTAGCAGATGATGTAGGTAAGGAAGAAATGCACGGGTTCTACAATGCACAACCCAGAAACTGCGAGGCAGCTTTATTTATTTTTTATTTTTTTTTTTGCTGTACTGGGGATTGAACTCAGGGACATTCTACCTCCGAGCTACACCCGCAGCCCTATTTTTTATTCTTTATTTGGAAACAGGGTCTCACTAAGTTGCGGAGGGCCTCCCTAGGTAGCTGAGGCTGGCTGTGAACCCAGATTCTCCGGTCTCAGCCTCCCAAATAATGGGATTACAAGTGTGCTGTGTGCCACCATACCCAGCTGTGAGGCAGCTTTAGAAAAAAAATATAACCTTTATTATTTTTATTACAATGGCAAAACATACTCAATTGGAAAGATAGAGCTACCAAAACAGCTTTTAATTAAGAGCTGTTTTTCTTCGCCCTTTTAGATTAAGTGATAATTTTTAAGGTTCCCGTGGTTATATCACATGGGCTTTGAAAAATAAATCAACAAATAAAATGTAAAATATTCGCTTCCTTAAAGTTGAGGAAACATGACCTCGAAGTTGTTACGAGACATATATTTTCACCATGTTTTTGTTCACTTAAGAGTCAGTATCCTCTCTACTTGATCCAGTGATTTTACCATGTCCGAAAAATGGCCTGGAATGTGCTCCAGTTGACTTTAAGAATAATTTCAGAAAATGCCTGGGTTTTCAGCAAGGACAAAGTTTGCTGAATTTAACATGGGAGAGGGAATGAAAGTGAAGGAGCAGCTCTAAAATGCTGATGGAAGGGATGGCTGTGGCTCATTCAACAGCTTGGAGAAAATAGACAGTGCTGAATTGCATGGCGTTAACCAGAAACACCCGTAAGGACCCAAATCCTGGTGTGTGTGTGTGTGTGTGTGTGTGTGTGTGTGTGTGTGTGTGTGTGTGAATGTGTGGTGGTGGTGGTTTTCTATCCAAGTCCTGTAGCACAATCATTGTCAGAAGCCAGCCGAACTGCAGCTAAGCCATGGGGGTTACTGATTTTGATTAACAGAGAGCAGGGCATGAATATTTAACATCAATTGCTCTTTCATGCCGCCACGCTCCTCCACTTTCTCCCTAAATGCTCAGATTCAAAAAGCGCCTTTCTAAAGTGCAGCCAGACAATTAACACAAACCGCCAGCCAGCCGGAGCTAAGCTTCCCTCCCGGCTCTGCAGAACATGCTGGAGCCTTTGGAAATCAAAGAGGAGTGTTTTTCAGTCTTTACAAGGGGAGGAAAGGTACCAGGTATGGGGGCTGCTCAAGAAATGGGATACTGCTGTCTTTAACACGCTCCCACCAGGGTGTTTTAGAAAACGACAGGGCTGCAGCAGGCAGTGAAGGAAACAAAGAGAAGGAAACCTAAGTTTCTTAGCTGCTGGGAGGCAGGATGAGCCAGGACCCTGTGCCAGGGCGTCCTCTAGGCTGTAGGCGGAGGCACTTCATACAGACTGCTGGTTTGCTGGGAATGCAACTCAGTGCACGCTTTTTTTTTTTTTTTTTTTTTTTTTTTTTTCTGCATGGTAATGTGGGCTGAGCCTGGAAGCAGGACCCTCTGGTAGTGTCTGGCCTTTTCGAAATCACCCTCTCTCATCCACCCCGTTAGCACCCCCTCAGGCCTCTTCATGTCTCATCCTCAGTCTCATTGCCAGGGGAGGAGAAAGCAGGAGGGCAGGGAATTTAAATCCAGGTGTTTAGTCTACTGTCGACAGTGGCTTTGAGAGGGGGTCCATTGGAGCTGCTTGCTGACTGAATCTGAATAAACCGGGCAAGGGTAACCACTACCTGGGGTATTGAGAGTGATCTCAGCCAGGGGAGAGGTGCAGAGTCTTCGTGCTCTGAACAGAAACCTCCTCTTTCTTGGTTAGACCCAGACACAGCGTCTTACCGTACACCGGGCCTCGGGGCTGGTCCAGGACGGTCACTGGGGAGGCTCAGGAAGTAGTGTGTGCTACTTCAAAATGGTGACTGGAAATCGTTCGTATATTGGTAACTAGAGCACCGTGCTTCCTTGACCTCGGGGGTCTGTCTTATCCATTGGATGAAGTGGCCTGGCTGGCTCTTGCTACAGACAAATGGGAAAGTGCGTCAGGAAATAGGTGGAGCTTGTTCTGTAGACTTCCTTCAAATTAGGGAGTCCACCCTAGAGTACAGCACTAAAAAGGTATTGGTTATATTATTAAAAAACACTTTAGTCCAATTTCTTACTTTTCTTTTTGTAATATATACAATGTATGTATTATATGTGTATATATACATATGTATGTATATATGTGTGTATATATATTATATGTATATATATACATATGTGTATGTGTGTGTGTGTGTGTATATATATATATATATATATATATATATATATATATATATATATGAGAAGGAGGCCCAGCGAGGTGAAATGCCCCACCCAAGATCACAATGCCAATGCCAATTAGAGGCAGAGCCAAACAGCACGGGAAGGCAGCATTTATTAAACTCCTAAGTTCCATTAGTTTATTGGATTCCAGATACAATGTAAAGTTCTTTTTACATCTTTTTTTTTTTCTTTTCTTTTTGTGGTGCTGGTTGAACCCAGGGGCATTCTACCTCTGAGCCACACACTCCCAGCCCTATTTTATTTTTTATTTGGAAATAGATTCTCCCTAAATTACTGAGGCTGGCCTCAAACCTGCAATCCTCCTGTCTCAGCCTCCCAAGTACTGGGATTACAGGCGTGTGCCACCACCCCCGGCTTCTACATCTTTTTTGATCTTTACGTCATTGAGATATTATTGTCCTATTTTACAAATGATAACACTTTGGCTCGAAAAACTTGAGTGACTTGCTCAAGACCACTTCCCAGGCCTTATATAAATGAATTCCAACGATAAACCAAAGTTAATGCCTTCAGTCCTCTTCCCAAACAATCCTTTCCCAGAGTTAGCAAAAACTTCCTTCTCAGAAAAAGGAGCCATGCCAGGCGTGGTGGCGCATGCTTGTAATCCCAGTACTTGGGAGGCTGAGACCTGAAGATCTGGGTTCAAAGCCAGCCTCATCTACTTAGTGAGGCCTTCTGCAACTTAGTGAGACCCTGTTTCCAAATAAAGACTTAAAAATAGAGCTGGG